>JAUCBJ010007422.1:0-31398 GCA_032718475.1 Nemertoderma westbladi
TATAATATTATTTTACTACTCTTTGTTTTTGGTGGTTAAACTATTCTAATTATTTTTGGTGCTATTTAAGTCTTAAAAATTTTATATCTTTAGTGCTTAAAAGATATTTCTAGAACTCGTTTGACGGTCACTAACAGAGATAGGCGTAGCATTAAACATTATTTAAAATTATTTCTAGGTTGGCCTTTCCAAGACCTACCGGTAACAACAACCGCTGTTGTAGCATTTTACATTGTCTTAATCTGTTAGATTTATGTGCTGAGTCCCTTATTAAAGTTTGTGTTCTAGCCCCGCCTATGAGGCTAAAAAAATACTATTTTACTTCAATACTTCTTATTCTCTAGTACTTTATAGTATTAGGCTATTTCAAGGCATTTAAAGATCCGAGCGGTAGTACATAATACCGCTACATATTATTTACATTTTGTGTCTTGAAAAAACGCGAAACAATGACAATTGATTCAATATAATTAGTACTTCTTCGTTTTTTATTGCCGCAGCCAAATTATATTGAGCGTGGATGGTGAATGTTGCTGTCGCCATGTGGATCATGGTAGAAGCTGACAGGAAACAATGGAGAAACATTTATAGGTTTATGCAGAAAACATTTTTGATGGTTTTATATCTAGCATACATAGCATTTGGAATGTTTTTAATATAAATTATGTTCATATTGAATATGTGCATTCTTTAAAATATCTTGGACATTTAATAGGCGTCTGATTTTAGTGATGATTGTGAAATTAAGGGGGGGGGGGGGGGGCAAAAAGTTTTTTATTTTTTTTTATCACATGCCGAATTTAATGGAGATTTCAAATCTGCAAGAAATTTTCTCTTATCTTTTCTCAAACTAATTAAAACCAATTAAGTAATTTCTACGCTAGAGCTAACATACTGATTCGTAAGTTTTATTTCTGCTTTCTATTTTTGCTAATTGCTAATTTTGCTAATTTGCTAATTGGTCTTAGTAGTCTTTTATGTACATTTCAATTTGACAGAGAATCAATGGGTGTGGTGATTTACTCTAACCTTGGCGCTCACCTAGGAAATATTACTACTGATATCGGCGTGCTGCATTGCAGCTGCATTATATATATTACATATATATTAAGTATGATGTGCCAGCTTGTCGACAAAATTTAGCCGCCTCAACTCTCTATCACCCATGACATTTGCAGATCATCTTTAACACCAGTGTCCTTCATGATCGTCTCAAGAAAGTCATGGGCTGTACACCATACTTCACTCATGAGGCTGCCAAAGCACAAGATTATGCACTGGCTGGTCCTCACGGCGAAAGCAATGTCCTGCAAAGCGGAGGCGATTTTGTTCTAGTGTCAAGCTTGGGGGAACCAATGAGACACCTCCAATGTTATATAGTGTCTGGTTGGAGATGTGTGCATTGTACTTGACACAATGAACACGGCGTAGCATTCTTGTGAATGTGCCATCCAGAGATTTGGTGTCCTCAGAAGTTAGAGCCCAGCATGGGCTCCCATAGAGGAGTACTGGAACTACTGCTGCTCTAAATAATCGGACCTGAAGTTTCTGATTAATTCTCGGTGACTCCCAAATCTTGGAAAGCCTATTCAAGGCGGCCCATGCCTTTCCCTTACGTATTCGAAGTTCCTCACCTGACTTCCGGATCCATGATCCTAGGTAACAGAAGTCGTCCACATGCTCAAGCATACCATCCTTTGAGCTTATGCTCATCCGATCAGAGACTTGCTGAGGACTTTCAAAGTTAACTGTCAAAATTTTGGTCTTTCTGGAGTTAATAAAAAGACCAACACTAGAAGCAGCATGTTCTAATGAGCTGAGGAGCCGTTGGGCTCCCTCTAGTGACTCTGAGAGTACTCTAAGTCATCATCATGTAGGTGGCAAATTTTCTTGATCATTGACCTAGAATACCTGACATGACCTTTAATAAGAATTCGTCATATTTCATTTATAATTTATAATATTTGTGTAATTCAACTTTCAATTATATATTAAATAAATACATGTTACTCACTATCACACGTTCTATCAATCAAAATGATGATGTTTTCTGCAATTATTTTATAAAAAATGGTTCATAATTTCGATTGAAATATCCTACTGTTAATATATTCAAAGTTAATAAAACGCCAATACTGTGGATGGATTTATCCCACTGGTTTTGCAAGAAATACTATAATTATATTTTTGACATGTAAAATTAATTGTAAATAAATTGAATATAAGGAGATCTCCACAATACTAATCCACTATCGATAATCTATAATTTAGTTTTAGTTTTAGGCCTGGAGCTGGACTGTATGGTGTGGTGTGGTGTCTGTATATGATCCTAAAGAGTGAACATATATGGTTGAGCGACTAGTTTTAGTTTTATGCCTGGAGCTGGACTGTATGGTGTGGTGTGGTGTCTGTATATGATCCTAAAGAGTGAACATATATGGTTGAGCGACTAGTTTTAGTTTTATGCCTGGAGCTGGACTGTATGGTGTGGTGTGGTGTCTGTATGTGATCCTAAAGAGTGAACATATATGGTTGAGCGACTAGTTTTAGTTTTAGGCCTGGAGCTGGACTGTATGGTGTGGTGTGGTGTCTGTATGTGATCCTAAAGAGTGAACATATATGGTTGAGCGACTAGTTTTGGTTAGGTTAGGTTTATGTTCTTCTAGCATTGTATGTATCAGTAGCTTAGCTGG
Organism: Nemertoderma westbladi; assembly: GCA_032718475.1. Taxonomy (NCBI): domain Eukaryota; kingdom Metazoa; phylum Xenacoelomorpha; order Nemertodermatida; family Nemertodermatidae; genus Nemertoderma; species Nemertoderma westbladi. The sequence goes on from JAUCBJ010007422.1 coordinate 2,694, forward strand.
TGACCTATGCTGATAGGTTTGGAATGCAACTGTGTGCGTTCGATTTTCGCCATCCGTTTGGCAAGCTAGTTGAGATACGTCTGTCTAATTGTCTGTACATTTATTATAGGAAGGGATCTAGGGGTCTTAACCTCGAATGATAAGTTTATTTTACCGAAAATATCTTATCTTTTATTGGCGCAATTGTAGGACTAATCCCATCACATGCGTACTTTTTAACCGGGTAGTGTACAAATTTAGGAATCGCGTAATTTTTCTTGAAATTAATATCTCATAACTCTCCAAACCACGTACATAAAAAGATAAAAGATAAGTTATTTTCGGTAAAATAAACTTATCATTCGAGGTTAAGACCCCTAGATCCCTTCCTATAATAAATGTATAATAACAAATACCTCGATAAATACAGCTTGCCAACACATTGTTGCTATCAATAATTGTCTGTAGTGTGTTCTGTATGTTCAAATGAAACTGTAATAGTTGACCTACAATAATCTTGTGTCTAGCAGGATGTATACAGGGTAAGGACAGGCAGATCACCGCCAATAAATAATTCTGGCTTATTCTCTCTCTGCTGCATTACAAAACTCGATCCAATTGGCCACTCGGCAACAAATCATTTATCATTGATAGAGTCCCGGACCGAACCCAGGGGGTGGACAGAGAGCCGGACCGAACCAAGGGGGCGGACAGAGTCCCGGACCGAACAAGGGGGCGGACAGAGTCCCGGAACGAACCCAGGGGGTGGACAGAGACCCGGGCCGAATCAAGGGGGCGGACAGAGACCCGGACCGAACCAAGGCAAGGGGGCCGACAATTACCCACAGTTGACTTATGGGGCAGACAGAGACCCGACCCGAACCCAGGTGGCGGACAGAGACCCGACCCGAACCCAGGTGGCGGACAGAGACCCGACCCGAAACCAGGTGGCGGACAGAGACCCGACCCGAACCCAGGTAGCGGACAGAGACCCGGCCGATCGAAGGGGGCGGACAGAGACCCGGACAGAACCAAGGGGGCGGACAATTACCCACAGTTGGCTTATGGGGCAGACAGAGACCCGAACCGAACCCAGGGGGGGGGGGGGGCACAGCCACACAGTGGATTCTAGACAATGTACAGTAACACATAAAGATGAAAGTTCACTTACTCAAAAATGGTACGCTATGGTGATGGAAGCGTTGCTGGGCGACCTAAATAGTTAAGAGATTATTGGGAGGTGGTGAACTCAATAGGGCCAGGATATGGGTATTTCTCATATCATATGAAATCTACTTTATCGTAAAGGAAGAGCACAGAGCTCAGGCAGAGGCGATTATAGCAGGAACCGGCATCCAACTTCCCTATGGACACCGGGTACTTGGATCTGTAATAGGATCTCAGCCAGCCTGTCAGACATTCATATCACAGCGAGTCGGCCAACTACAAAAGGAGTTACCTTGATTAAATGATTTCGCAGGTTCAGCCCCACACCCCGTTTACAGCTGCCTAATGTATGCAGCCTAATGTATGTAAAGTTTACTTATCTCTCTCGTACAACCCCAGATTTCGTGGAAAACTTGTTCCATTTGTGCGTTTGCTTTTGATTTATTGGTTCACGGTCTTTGACATAAGTGACCATTATTACCGTAATGTGTGTGTGTGTGTGTGTTAGTGTGTGTGTGGGCAAATGGTGTAAACTGGGGACACATCCCATAATTTTCACCCACAAAACGGGGACATCGTGCAGACTGGGGACGACCCCGATTTGAAAAGACTAAAAAACCTAATTAGAACACTAATTAACATAAATATATCATTAATTCAATGGTATCTTCATTTGTCCACGATTTGTTAAAAATAAGTGTACAGGGTGTGAGTGTGTCTTCTGTATGTGTCCCCGAACCAATAGTAAGTTGCGTACCAATTCCTGTGTCCCCATAGTGCCGGTAACCGTCGTGTATGTATCATTTTTCCTAATTCCATGACGTCACCAGCTTAATTGTGCAAATAGAGGACATAACACAAATTAATAGTATTGACTGATGTCTACAGACAAATTATTGTAAGGAAGTTAGTTTACCAGCTTAGTCAGTTTATCTGTTGTCAGGTCAGGTAATCTAGGTCATTGATCAAGAAAACTTGCCACCTCCATGCAGCATAAAGGAGGTGCCACCTGTAGCTGCATAGACCCTCTTACTAGGGCAAATCTGGTCCTGTAACTAGGACCCCCTTCGTTCTGGGATAAGGACGCCCTTGGTCCTGGATTAAGGACCCATATACTTGGCTGCAGGGGTATATGGCTTGACCAGGCAGATGGTGATCTACCAATGGCTGGTCAGGAGTAGAGTGTTCTCATGTCCACTCTGAGAGCACTTACACTACGACCTGCACCTGGCAGCAAGGGTACAGGGCATGACCCAGCAGATGAGCTGCAACAGCCAATGGTGGGTCATGTGCGCCAGAGTAGATATGGGTGATGGGCCTCATATCTGACTCCATTGCGACACCCACCCTGTGGAATGGCTAACCAGGGTGTGGTATTTGCCCCGAGAGCTAACTCGGCGAAAAAGCACCCCCAACCCCCACTATGGATTACATTAGCAATGCGGAGGTCCGGCCACTAGAGGCCAGTGGAATTACCGGACACAATCGGCCTCACAGGCGTCAGTTAACTCCTGACCGGCTGCCTGTCTCACCCCCTACTGGAGAGAGAGCAGCCAACAATTCTTTGAGTCCCTTTCCTGATGACCTTTCTTGCCCAAACCCTGGGTCACCAGGGAGGCCAGATTGTGATGGGGAGAAGGATTCTGGAGTTGGAGGCTACTCTCATGTTCCACCCCGACCAACAAAGCCATTGGTGAATCTGAGGCAAGTCAGTAGACTAGCTTCAGTAAACACCCTAACACTCGGGTCCCCAATGCGACAAGGTGAGCTGACTGCATTGGCAGATAAGCTTTCTCTTAGCGCAGTGGGTGTTCAAGAGCACCGAATGCAGACTGGACAGACTGATGAGTTTCTGATTAAGGACATGGGGGCGGTTGGCGACTCGCCCTCGCGTCAGCAGATGATAGTGGCAATGGTGGAATTAGTCTATTGATGAATCCAACTGCACATTCAGCATTGGACAAAATAGACCAAATCTCTAACCGCATCATCCGTTGCCACTTCTCATGTTCTGGAAGACTGGCTAAGAAGTTTCCTAAGGTGGTTCTGATTGTGTGCTACTCTCCAACTAGTGTTGCCCCTGTAGAGGAGGTGGAAAATTTCTACCACAATCTACAAGCAGCTACTGATGGAGTGGATCAGCATGCATTCTTAACATTCCTGGGAGACTTTAATGCAAGTCTGCATCAATCACCTACATCGCCCTGGGTCTATAGCAATAGTGTTAACCGAAATTCTGTCCATCTTCAGGATTTTATCTCTGGAAATGGATTGTTTTCGGCTGGAACCCAGTTCAAGAAGCGAACTGGAAAGCTATGGACTCATAGTGGACCCAGTGGTCACAAGTCCCAGATAGACCATATTCTGTTTCGTAGGAAATACAGGAGCTCTATACAAGACTGTAATGCATTTACACTTCGACCCTTCTCCAGTGATCACTGCCTTATTGTGGCCAAGGTAAGACTTAGTCTGCGTGCTAGCAGAACAACGAAATCTGCCTTGCCGCGGATTGACTGGTCCTCTCTGTTGCAACAGCCAAGTGTGAGATCCAGCTTCACACTACAGCTGAGCAACAGGTATGAGGTTCTTGCCTCTGAGGCGGCAGATCACTGTGAGGGCTATACTGCCTTTACAGAAGCAGTTAAGTTAGCAGCTGCAGAAACAGTTCCTGTATACCCTCGAAACAGGAAAAGGGCCCCCTGGACTGACAACAAAATTCAGAAGTGCCGAAATGACCTTCGTAAGGCACAGAAAGAGTCCCGACTCAAACAGACTACAGCGGCCAAGAATGCAGTTAAGGCTGCATCTAGGTCCCTGAACAGGCAGTACTCTGTTAATCTACAGGAGCTAATAAACCAACAGGTTGATGCCATCAATGATGCTGACGACAGCAGGCAATCATCCCAGGCATGGAAATCGATCAATCTGCTAACTGGGCGGAAAAGCCAACCAACCACCAAGGTTAAGGCTGAATCACCAGCCGATCGCCTCAATGGTTGGAAAGCCCACTTTGAAAAGCTCCTCAATAATGACAGGGTATTGCCTGATAACTTTATAGAAGTAAAAGTGTCTGAGTCTGTACTCCCAGATATTTCCATTGGCGATATCTCCTTTGCAGAAGTGAAGGCTGCTGCAAATGGCATTAAGACCAATCGTGCCAGTGGAGTAGATGGTGTTCCCCCTGAGGTCTTTAAAATACCTGAGTGTTTAAAGCTCATCTATCCCATCATAGTAGACATGTACCGAACAACAAGAGTCCCACAAGAAATGAAAACAAATAAGTTGGTGCCAGTTCCCAAGAAGGGCAACCTAACACTCTATGGTTCTTTTCGGGGAATCTCATTGATCTCGATTGCTGCAAAGCTATACAATAGGATTCTATTAAATCGCATCAGGGATCCCATTGAGAGACTGCTCCGTGGAAATCAGAATGGGTTCCGTAAAGGTCATGGGACCATGGAGCCCATTTTGGCACTTATTAGAAGGATAATTGAAGAATTATCAAAAAAGAAAGACAGGCATCTGGGTGTTATCTTTGTTGACTTCTTCAAGGCCTTTGATTCAGTCTCTCACTCACGTATGTTCAGCATACTTTCATTATATGGGATTCCTGATGAAATTATTGCAGCAATCAGATCAGTATACGATGGTTCGACAACATTTGTATCTACTGTTGACGGTGACACAGAACCATTTGAAGTGTTATGGGGCGTCCCCCAAGGAGAAACACTTGCACCATTCTTGTTCATTATTTTGGTTGACTATGTTCTACGCATGTCCTTAGATCATCATAATGATGATGGGGTGATGATAACTCCACCTACTGGCTCCAGAAGTCGAGGAAATCCTGCCAAGTACCTAACTGATCTAGACTTTGCTGATGACTTAGGAGTACTCTCAGAATCATTAGAGGCAGCCCAACGGCTCCTCAGCTCATTAGAACATGCTGTTTCTAGTGTTGGTCTTTTTATTAACTCCAGAAAGACCAAAATTCTGACAGTTAACTTTGAAAGTCCTCAGCAAGTCTCTGATCGGATGAGCATAAGCTCAAAGGATGGTATGCTTGATCATGTGGACGACTTCTGTTACCTGGGATCATGGATCCGGAAGTCAGGTGAGGATCTTCGAATACGTAAGGGAAAGGCATGGGCAGCCTTGAATAGGCTTTCCAGGATTTGGAAGTCACCGAGAATTAATCGGAAACTTAAGGTCCGATTATTTAGAGCAGCAGTAGTTCCAGTACTCCTCTACGGGAGTCCATGCTGGGCTCTAACTGCTGAGGACACCAAATCTCTGGATGGCACATTCACAAGAATGCTACGCCGGGTTCATTGTGTCAAGTACAATGCACACATCTCCAGCCAGACACTATATAACATTGGTGTCTCATTGGTTCCCTCAAGCTTGACACTAGAACAAAATCGCCTCCACTTTGCAGGACATTGCTTTCGCCGTGAGGACCAGCCAGTGCATAATCTGAATCATGAACTGTTACATTACTTGAAGAAACATACCTTTAAATTTATTTCCAATGGCTTCTTTCTCCGCTTCGACATTGTTTTCGATGATTAGAACAGGTTCAGCGATGAAATACAGTCAATAGAAACAAATTGGTAAAACAAATATTTCACTGAAAATATTTAAGTAAAACTCGCGGAGAACACTAGCTCTCTCCTACCGGCAATAATAAAGCACAGACGTGTCTGTCCCCTATTATATTATTAATAACGAACTTACAAATTCACAAAACTAATATTCTCATTTTCCAAGAAATCGCAAGGATATGCTGCCATACCATTTCCCCTGCTGTCCCCACTTCTACGTTAAAACCCTAACAAAGCTTAACACACAGATTATGTTTCCATGGGAACATTGTCTCATGCACCTGGAAAAGGCCAATTAAAAGTCCCCAGTTTGGGGTGGGTAAGTTGGGTATCGTGGACTCGTACTGTAGGCCTACACAGTAGATACAACGCTGTAAAGTACATATGCCTATAATACAATGCGCTGCTCCTGCAATAGATGACGTTGAAACAATGTGCTTGCAATGACCCCTTATACGATGGATAACAGGCCCACCTACATAATTCTAAGCAACAAATTAAGTTTTAAAGGTATTAAAAAAAATACATAGGTATTAAAATACCTGTGTTATCAATTGCCATTTGGGAAACAGCGGTTTTATATTGATATATTAATTAAAGTATTCAGTATTCACACATTAGCCTATTGTATTATTTGTAGTTTCCTAGGAAAGGAGTCTAATTTATTTCTAACTTAATTCAAGATTAATAGTTAGGTTAGATAGATAATCAGAATCCGTCAAAAAAATACTTAAAGCGCGATAACGGGGTACACCTAAAAATCAGTGTTTGGCTGCCGGAAGGCCTGATACAAAAATATTGAATATATCCAATATATGATGGTCACAATCCCCTGATTCGTATAAACTATGAAATTCATTGATATCGACTACACAGGACCAACAGGCCCTTCTATAGCCACACAAATTCAAATTTGGTTTATTTAGAAGAGTTAGCGATTCATTCCCCGAGTAGTAGGTGGGAGGTGCAATCCGAAAGTATAAACACTTGTTGTATAAAAATGGAACATAATATTTTGATGGAGACCGGAGTGACAATAATATGTCCCCATTTGGTTGGAGAAAAGTGGTTGACAGTGAAACGCTGTGTGACGTCAGAGATGTGTCCCCGTTTTGCTTTACTGGGGCGAGATCGAATAAAAACGAAATCTACAAATCGATACTATTGGAGGAAGTTAAGAGTAATAAAATTAAATGAAAAATGACATTAACTTTCGAAAAAAGTTATTTTTGTTGAAATATGAGCATGTCCCCAGTTTGGCTATCTCAGGCGGTTGTCCGCAATTTACACGTTTAGTACGTATGTGTGTGTGTGTGTGTGTGTCCAGAGCGATATCTCAGTTATTTATTAATCAATCGAAATAAAATTTGGACAAAAGTTAGATATAGGGATGGCGAAGGCTCATACAAAAAATTGGGTGTCGAGATGGTATTTGTGCGATGTGAGCGCTATATTTGCGTGTTTTCGCATGGTTTAGGAAAAAGCTATCTTGTCATAGGGAATGCAATGAATGATTCTGATATTTGGCATGGAGGTACCTGAATTATTTCTAAATCGATTAACGGAGGCCGATTTTTAAATTTGGACCTACATTATGACCTAATTGAAGATTTAATTAAGGTAATTAATTAGCATTAGCAATTACCAATACTGCAGTACCGGTACTGCAGTCCTGTAGGCCCTAGACTGCTAGTATTGTCTGATTGTCTGCCTGTAGTTCATCTGTACCGGTAGACAATCTTAGCACTATGCACTACCTGCTAGCATACTGGCATAGCAGCAAACTGGCAGTACCAAGTACTGGTACTTCTGACTGCATTGGACTGGCAGACTGGCATAGCATTTCAGTTTATTATTATCCATCAGGTAGCAGGGTAGGCTATGCCTGGCTTATATATAATATTTCGCCATGTTCGCAGGCGACTTTGCACTAACTACAGGTAGGCCTATGCAGCTATGCTATGAGATTAACCGTCCAGTCGTTCAGATGCATATGGTACCGGTACCGGAACGGGTTACAGTTTAATCCTGCATTTGTCAATTACGACAATACCGGTACGACTTTGAGTACCGCTGTACGGTACGTACCCTACCGTAGGCGGTAGACCTACGGTGCGATGGTAGCCAACCGGTAGGTGGTAGGCTTACCGTACCGGTATAAATGTTGGCGGATGGCGGGATGACGTCGTGTGGCGCGTAATTACTTACCGGTTGCCGGTAGACGCCTACCCAACTCGTAACTGGTGGTCGTGGTCGTGGTGGGATGAGCATGAGGTCGCCTACGATGGGAACAAGTGAAAAGGAAACATAGGCCTACCCGAACGAAAACGTACCGGTCAGCCGCCAGCCGGTACCCGAATACTGGGTACGTTTCGACAATGATGTATCGGTTATTATTATTGTACTGATTAAGTAGGAGGACCGTGAACCCTCCAGGCTTGCCAGCTTGTTATAGCATTGTTATTATTATTTGAAATAATATTATTTATTTTGTTCATATATTATATTAAACATTTACAATCTCTTTAGTATAAATTCCTTCACTTGTGGCAGTTGGCTACGGTTTGAGTTGCCACAGTGCCGGGCCAGATGGAAAAATGAGTAGAGATGGTTGCGTACGATGTGTTGTAAGTCTTCAGCAATAAATATTAGACTATCTGTACAAGTGTAATAGTTTGGAAGGGGACAGACATGATGGATTAGGTTTAATGGATCGAACCACTAACTAAATCTACTATAGTCGGCCTACAGCATTGAAACTGCACATTGAGATGCTATGCCGGTTTGACAAAAACATTTTGTCACATTTTGTAGAAGTAGGGGTCCATGGTTCCAATGTTGGAGACTTTCAGACAAGTTGGTCCATGGTCCTCGGGTCCATGTTCTGCGGATAGAGCCTGTCAGACTGGGCGGGGTCCATGGTTCCTGGATGGAGGCATTCAGACAAGGTGGGGTCCATGGTTCCGTTCATGGAGGTTTCCATACAAATTTCGCCCCTGGCACGCCCTGATGAGCCCCACCCCCCCCCCCCCCCCCCATTGAATTAATAAATTAAATTATAATTTCTTGTATTCGAATGTATTGCTCTGTTGTGTTATTGTACGACAATGTTATTATTTCAGACTATGACCATAGTCCACCATGGCGGAATCCCTCCAACCACAATGCCAATGTGTTTACCTTAAGACGCCCCTCTATCTGACACCGAATGCAACACAATAGAGACCTACATTTGTGCTGGACAAAGAGGCGACCCTAGTGCACCTCCAGACACTTCTTGTAGTGTCACTTGCTGTGATGAAGACCTTTGCAACTAAAAATTAATTCTTCAAATAGAATAGGACAATCTACTTTCTTTTTGAATGTTAGGTGATGGAATTTAAAAATAATTAAAAGGTCTAAAAAACACCCAACTGTATTGGGTTAGCCTGTGTAAAGTAAATACAACTATATATCTTCTTAACAAACAATAAAAATTCATTTTATTGTTAAAAATTCAAAAAAACATTTTCACTTAAATCTGTTCTTTTATTTGACAATAAATAAACTATGCGCTTACCGGTATCTGTCGCTCGTTCCAAAATCAATTTATTTAATGGGTGAACGCTACGATAAACTATATCTAGAGATGGGAAGGATAATAAAGTATATAATTAAATCTACATTAATTAAGAAATTTTATTATTAAAATGAAGTGTTAGAATTACCGAAATAGTATTGGGGCCTATTGTTTATCATTACACATATTGTAGAATAGGTAGTTTACCCAAACATTTACCAGATATTTAGGTTTTTTTTTTAATTATATACATTTCGAGCGGAGTTAATCTATTCTATTAAAATGAAGTTATTTATATTTAAAATATAATAATGTCAAATTGAAATTTGTGTTAACCCTATTACCACTGCCCCCCCCCCCCCCCCCCCCCCCTGTGGTAATAGGGTTAACACTAAACATTAAAGGTCTGCTAATAGTAATTTAAATTAAATTGATTTAGCCCCAAGCTGGGCAATAGGTCTGGGCAATAGTTGGACCTTTTTTGCAGTTCATGGTATCTAGTTATCGATATTTCATTGCAATATTTACAACAGCCAGAGCATTATCTTGTACTTTGGCAGCCTCATGGAGTGAATAAGCATGGTGGATAGCCCATGACTTTCTTGAGACACATCTTAAAGGACACTGGCCTTGAAGATCCGGATGATCTAGCAAGTAAGCTACTACTATTTATTGAATGGATAGCCCAAACTGCACAGAAGTATATTACTTGCCAAATTTATTACTATATCACTCTAACCCAGACAGTAATCAAACATCAACTGTAAGTTTGTATAATGTATTACCCCACCAGATGAATAGCTCTTCCCAGTGAATCCTATGACAATAATCTATAAGGTTACTCACTGCTATGTTAGGTGGGAGGGAGTTGATGATAATGAATGAGGAGGGACCCAACTAACACTACGTTTGTCTACGGAGGGTCTCCTTACAGCCAGCTGGCTGGCTTTCTAGTTGAATCATATTATTCCGCAACTAAATAATTTACTCTTTTAGACGAATTTGTGCGTTTTTTTGCCAGACTAACAAATTTTGGCGACGTTCTGTGCGAGATTGGCGATATTTGAAAAGATTCTGAGGCTCAAATATGTTGCTCAGATGACTGAATATCTCAAATAAAAAAGTTGGTGCATACTCGACGAGTTGAAATCGGTGAAATTCGACTTTAAATTTTCAAAACCACTATTTTTCAGTGACCTCGTGATAGAAACGCCACAAAAAATATACAGTCTTGTGCGCAACCAAAATTTATGTAGAGTTTGTTATTAAAATTTTTGCGTACCTTCTTGAGTTTTTGAGATATTGGATGGTTATACATACACACACACACCCCCCTACACACACACACACACATAACCACATCGTGTTTTTGAACGGCTCAACTCTTGACAAGAACTACCCTGGCCTATTAATAGCCAGGTTCGTTATAATCTTGAACATTTTTCGACCAGGTCAATGAGGATCCTGCGATATTCCAGAGGCTTCGCATCAAGCTTATCTAATCTATTTTTACAGCTGAGACCAAACATACTGGGAAGATAACGGCTAAAGGAGTGCTGGGTACGTTCAAATATGGTTATATCTTATCAAGATAGGGACACCATATCGAACTGTTATGTTCAATTGTAGGCCTGGCGTAGGTACAATACAACCCCCATTGGAAGGCTGCATTACGATGCATTGGACAAAATAGACCAAATCTCTAACCGCATCATCCGTTGCCACTTCTCATGTTCTGGAAGACTGGCTAAGAAGTTTCCTAAGGTGGTTCTGATTGTGTGCTACTCTCCAACTAGTGTTGCACCTGTAGAGGAGGTAGAAAATGTCTACCACAATCTACAAGCAGCTACTGATGGAGTGGATCAGCATGCATTCTTAACATTCCTGGGAGACTTTAATGCAAGTCTGCATCAATCACCTACATCGCCCTGGGTCTATAGCAATAGTGTCAACCGAAATTCCGTCCATCTTCAGGATTTTATCTCTGGAAATGGATTGTTTTCGGCTGGAACCCAGTTCAAGAAGCGAACTGGAAAGCTATGGACTAATAGTGGAACCAGTGGTCACAAGTCCCAGATAGTCCATATTCTGTTTCGTAGGAAGTTGTTAGCTTATCCAATTCCGCTAACCTACCCCATAAAGTGAGCCATTAAGCAATATTGGGAACACGAGGTTGATTACCCAACCTCGTGTCACCCCAACAAAGTGGGGAGGAGAAGAGCACAATAGGGGTCAGGGGTTACACCCCTGACAGAGAGAGAATAGCAGGAGTGAGGGGAAACACTCCAAAGGGCGCCAACAAGGTTATTAGCCAATGGGGGGAAGGCACCGGCTAGGTATTGTAACAACGGCCAAACCGTGCAATATATATTACCAGTTATCATATTATTGTAGCCAGTTATCTCAGTGCTGTAGTGCTAGTATCGGTTAGCTAGGGTAGATAGGGCAGCACGGGACTTCTAGTTACCGTCTCCCGCCTTCCATATATTATACTATCATCAGATCCTATCTATATCTGATACCAATTATCTACAGCGAACATCAGAACTCATTTACCGTTTCCATTTACTCTTTACACACGGCGGGGACGCGTAAGCTAAACACCGGATAAACCGGGATCCCTCCTGGATCCCGTCACACTATATCCATCTTAACGTTTATATTATACATACATCGGAGAACTAATAACATCAGAACTCTCAAACTCTTTTCACCTTTCACACACGGCTGGGACGTGTAATTGGAACAACCGGATAAATCGGGGTAGACCGATCCCGTCACAGAAGTACAGGAGCTCTATACAAGACTGTAATGCATTTACAATTCGACCCTTCTCCAGGGATCACTGCCTTATTGCGGCCAAGGTAAGACTTAGTCTGCGTGCTAGCAGAACAACGAAATCTGCCTTGCCGCGGCATGACTGGTCCTCTCTGTTGCAACAGCCAAGTGTGAGATCCAGCTTCACACTACAGCTGAGCAAAAGGTATGAGGTTCTTGCCTCTGAGGCAGCAGATCACTGCGATGGCTATACTGCCTTCACAGAAGCAGTTAAGTTAGCAGCTGCAAAAACAGTTCCTGTATACCCTCGAAACAGGAAAAGGGCCCCCTGGACTGACAACAAAATCCAGAAGGGCCGAAATGACCTATATAAGGCGAAGAAAGAGTCCCGACTCAAACAGACTACAGCGGCCAAGAATGCAGTTAAGGCTGCATCTAGGTCCCTGAACAGGCAGTACTCTGTTAATCTACAGGAGCTAATAAACCAACAGGTTGATGCCATCAATGATGCCGACGACAGCAGGCAATCATCCCAGGCATGGAAATCGATCAACTGGGCGGAAAAGCCAACCAACCACCAAGGTTAAGGCTGAATCACCAGCCGATCGCCTTAATTGTTGGAAGGCCCACTTTTAAAAGCTCCTCAATAATGACAATCCTGATAACTTTATAGAAGTAAAAGTGTCTGAGTCTGTACTCCCAGATATTCCCATTGGCGATATCTCCTTTGCAGAAGTGAAGGCTGCTGCAAAAAGCATTAAGACCAATCGTGCCAGTGGAGTAGATGGTGTTCCCCCTGAGGTCTTTAAAATACCTGAGTGTTTAAAGCTTAGCTATCCCATCATAGTAGACATGTACCGAACAACAAGAGTCCCACAAGAAATGAAAACAAATAAGTTGGTGCCAGTTCCCAAGAAGGGCAACCTAACACTCTATGGTTCTTTTCGGGGAATCTCATTGATCTCGATTGCTGCAAAGCTATACAATAGAATTCTATTAAATCGCATCAGGGATCCCATTGAGAGACTGCTCCGTGGAAATCAGAATGGGTTCCGTAAAGGTCGTGGGACCATGGAACACCTTTTGGCACTTATAAGGATAATTAAGGCATGGGCAGGGCAGCCTTGAATAGGCTTTCCAGCAGTAGTTCCAGTACTCCTCTATGGGAGTCCATGCTGGGCTCTAACTGCTGAGGACACCAAATCTCTGGATGGCACATTCACAAGAATGTTACGCCGGGTTCATTGTGTCAAGTACAATGCACACATCTCCAACCAGACACTATATAACATTGGAGGTGTCTCATTGGTTCCCCCAAGCTTGACACTAGAACAAAATCGTCTCCGCTTTGCAGGACATTGCTTTCGCCGTGAGGACCAGCCAGTGCATAATCTTGTACTTTGGCAGCCTCATGGAGTGAATAAGCATGGTGGACAGCCACTGACTTTCTTGAGACGCATCTTAAAGGACACTGGTCTTGAAGATGCGGATGATCTAGCAAATGTCATGGGTAATAGGGAGTTGTGGCGGTGCAATTTTGTCGACAAGCCCACACAGCATTCTTAAAAATGCAGCTGCAATGCAGCATGCCGATCCTAGTAGTAGTAGTAGTAGTACCACCTGTATCAACCACTATCCGTGAACAGGAATTAAAATTCAGTAATGGGCAAGTAAATACGAGGTCATACCAAATCTGAACTTGAGAGAAACGAAATTGCGACAACTATGGAGAATCGGGAAGCCTGGAAGGATCTCATTTCCACTGTCCGAGTTCGGACTGTGGTATTAAAATTCTAAATTCTAGTTGTATTAGTAGCACAGTAGCTCCCTTATCTTCCCCTATGCCTGCTCTCCATATATGGCCTAATATAAATATATATTAATATTAAAAATATAAAAATATTAAGTAGTTCTTAAATGCCTAAATTACCGCTAACCTTTGTTTATTACCAGGAAGAGAAAGTAAACGACCTTCTGTGTCCAACTGACTGTAACACGACCTGTTCCAATCGGAATCTACCCCATTATTTATAGGAGTACTCGGTAACCTTGGAGACGGAGTAGGTAATGTTACCAAAATGTTCAACAGTACAGTAACAACTATTAACATACTGGTGTGTAAATTAGCATTTTACAGTGTGATGATCCAGGTGGCTTTGATACACGAACGAACGTTAGTGAGTGAGTGAAAATAAAGCCATGAGGATCAGAACACTGTACAGTAAAGTACTTTGCAACAAGTATGTATGTAGTTTTATTCCAAAATTTTAACATTACGAAATGATTGTAAATGTAATGATATTATAAGTGATAGAAACTGAACAAATTAAATTAGTGGCTGCATAAATAAATGTAAAAATGACATAAATTATGTTATAAATAAGTTAGCTTATATTTATGGTGGCGTTTGGAGCCATATTAATAGTTAATAGCTACTGGTTATTAATAGCTACCGGTACGTAATGTAGTAGGTAGTAGAATCTTTAGAGATAGCCGGCTACAATCATAGTAGCAACCACTCCTGCTCTGCCATCAACAGTTCGAAGCACTCCACAATGAACATCAGAAGTTACAACAGAAGTTACAGGAGGTCGCAGGCTATAGCAAACAGGCATCCACAATCACTTCACAAGTTACTGCTAAACAACAATGGGCTCCTAGTCGTCTCCCGCCTCTTTCTAAACCATATAAACTAAGTTATCAGTCGTCTACTAAACTTTATAGTGTAACTGTAACAAAATACTCACCTATGTCCACTGTCCAGTGTCCACTGCCTCATCTGAGAAGATACTTACATCCCTTCAAGGGGCGCAATGTTTCCAGCGTGCTTCTATCTTCATCAACGGGATTGATAGAAAGAATGGTGAAAGTGACATAACTAACTACCTGGCACTGAGGAAAATTAAGGTTTATCGGATCACAATGCGAATAAACAGGAGCACTGACTCATACAATGCCCATATAGTTGTAAACTTATCGGATAAGGAAAAGGTAATTAAACCTGGTTTCTGGCCCCCTGGCATAACTAGTCGGGAATGGAGGCATAACTAGTCGGGAATTGACACATAACCCAACAAACCATACTAATTGAACCAATAATGTCACGTACAAGCCAGGTAGCAGACTACATGACCATGCACTATATCAGCAGCGCCATAATGAATGTAACTTCAGTGCGACAAATAAACCATATACCTGCAACAGACCTGACACTCAGCGCCCTAACAAGCAAGCAATGATAGCAAGCTCTATACACCCTTCCAGGCTCACATTAATCCAGCTCAAATCCACACCCCACTCGGCCCAACCGCAATATATTTAACACTGAAACCGAAGCGGTCAGCGGCAGCAGTTGTAACTCTTACAGAGATAACAACAAACCCACATGTTGTACATTTAATACGAGAGGACTATGTTCTAACATCGCATACATTAAGGATCTTTTAGCTAATTGCAACATATTGAGCCTGACTGAGCATTGGCTGGACACTGTGGAATGTGCTTCTCTGTTGCAAGATAACATGAATGAGTGTCTTATTGGCACAAACTTTTATTGTGTATCCTCTGTCAGCAATTGAATGAATAATCCTAATAGGAAAAGAGGTGCTGGTGGAGTTGCGTTAATGTTCAGGAAAGATGTAGTTATGGAGTGGTCCAAAGTTGAATCGGAGGATGTCATTGTTGGCATCATTGTAAGTCTGGCAGGGGAAACTCACCCTTTCTTAATACTTTCTTGCTATGCGCCAGATAGTAGCAAGGGTATGATCGAATATGCCGAATATCTTGGTAGACTTGAGGCCCTCATATCTGAATACAACACAGCAACTCCCATTATATTAGCCGATACTAACGCTGACCTTGGTGATTTGCAAGTTAATAGATATGTTGCTCACAGTCCCTCCACATGTAGGCGGACACTGGACACATGGCTTCATAGTATGAGTCTCATAGCTATTGATACATTCACTGACTATTTTTATGGCCCCTGCATAACTTTCCGAGGCAACGGTGTCTCTTATATTGACCATATCCTCGTCCCCACTTATTTCTCTGATAGTGTTATCAGGGGACATATTTATAATGCAGACCCCACTTTCAATTATTCTGATCATGTCCCTGTTATAGTAGAAATCCGGTGCAACAAACACATCAAGGACACCCCAACCCCACATCAACAAATCAAATTATCACACCAAACAAGATTTGCCTGGCACAGGGCAACAGATCATCAAAAAACCAATTACATTACCTCAGTTGATAGTGCCCTAAATCGCACTCAGTTCACCCTCGATGATAGCGATCACTCACCCTCAGCTCTAAATGATGCCACTGTAAGAATGAGAGACGCTATAGTAGCCAGTGCTCTTGCCAATATTCCCATTATCAAACCTGCTCGGCTTTCAAAGAACCTACGAATTCGGTCAACTTTGCTGCAGAGTAGGAGCCGTGTCACTAAGGACCTCTACGAACTGTGGCAGGACCGCGGAAAACATCCCACCGATCCTATACCTGAACAATTTAAAGCGTCTAAGAGATCTACACGTCGGCTCAATAACTTTCTCACGAAAAATCTGGTTGCGGACTCTGTAAATAAATGGTCAGGTCAGATAGACTCAAACCCCCGTAGATTCTGGTCCAACATCACCACCAAGATCCAACACAACTCAACCCCTGAATTGCAGGAGAAACTTTACAGCCATTATCAATCTAAATTTCAAGGCTCGGTCTCATCTGCCACCAAGAGGGATGATACTCTACTTCAGGAAGAACTCACCAACGCATGTAGGAACTCGCCTCTCCCAAATATTTCACCACTGACTGTAAAGAGCTCTATCCTATCTCTGGCAAGAGGTAAAGCCTGTGACTCCTCTTCACTCACAGTCGAGAACCTACTGAACCTAAACCCTGAACCGTTGTGCAACCTTTTAGCTAATATATATAACCTCTGCATTGAGCTAAAAACTGTCCCCTCTCACTTCGGACATAGTGCCCTCAGTAGCCTATATAAGGGTAAAGGCACTGACACAGTAATCGCCACATTGCTGGAATGTATTGAGCATTATAGATCCAAAAGTTCCGCAGTGTACCTGCTTCAGCTAGATATAGAATCGGCCTTCGACATTGTTGAGTACTGCACACTCATTCGAAAGCTGCTGGACCATGGAGTCAACCCTCACATCGCAGCTACGGTCTACTCATATTACACTTGTGGTACAGTTTTTTTCAAATTCAATGGTAGCATCGATTGTAACGGCATACATGTAGCCCAAGGTTTAAAGCAAGGTTCTCTACTATCACCAACTTCTTTTAACTTATACACAGCTGATATAACTGCGGCTCTAGAGAGTTCCAACTTAGGTTGTCGTGTCGGCCCTGTGTGGTTAGGCGCCATAGTATACGCCGATGACTTCCTCCTTCTTAGCACCTCGGCTACTGATCTCGAACGTATGGCAATGATTGTAAGTGACAAAGCAGACGAGGTATGTCTTAGCTTTGAACCCACTAAAACCTCATGGATTGTAGTCGACAGCATCCAAAATCATGTCATAAACCCTGCTTTATCATCATACGTGGATCTCTTGTTGCAAGAAGTTCCTGGTTTCCTCCTAAGGTGGTCTTCCGACTATGGGACTCCCTTGCTGTACCAGCTACCACATATGGATTAAAATTCAATATAGGTTCTCTTACCTCCACTGATCGTGACGCTCTTGATGTATTCTACCGAAAATCGTTAAGATGTTTACTAAACCTTGGCCCATATGTTGGGAATTGGGAACCCCCCCCCCCCCCCCCCCCCCCCCCCCACCCCCCCCCCCCCCCCCTCACTTAATGTTAATATGGTTATGTGGTCCACCCTTCGAGATAGAAAACCTTATGACATGCTTCTTCATTACATCTGCACCAAGTTTTCTTATTTTTTTACAATGACCTGATGCGTTTTGCTCAAACATGCTGTATGTGCATTTTATTTACCTACATATGTTATCTTTGTCTGATGCGTTTTGCCCAAATATATGTGCACTTTATTTACCTATGTTATCTTTATCGTATTGCCAATGATAAACCGTGCGTACCCACTTATATATGTATATGTATTCCTTATATATATATTTTATCTAATATAATACCGGCTCGTCCGGTGTTTTATGAAATGAAAAAAGTAGGCCTATCTGGCTGTCAGGCAATTAATTATAAATGCCACCTATTGTTTACATGGTAACCAGTGACGCCGTAACTTTACAGCTCTTCGTCATTGGTTATACATAAACAAGGGACATTACAAAACCAATACAATACTAAATGTACTACTGGCCAATACAATGCTGTAATGTCATCAAAAGTTGTAAAGTGCTAAATAACAACTCACTTTTAATACTAATGACGTTGAGTAATGTTACAATTTTGGAAAAAACGCTGTTTATGTGTGTATGTTTGGTTGGTAGCCGAGCAACCAACCTATCAGCTGGTGATAGTCTAACTGTTTGGTGGGGGGATATTTTTCTATATATTTATACCAATATTGTATGTTTTACATGTTAAAAAAACTTCGAATAAAAAGAAACACCATCTAATTCATATATATATATATATCGTTGCTTTAAGACATGCTGTATTAGCTGGTGAAGTTTTGAATATTTTATCCAATGGGAAGTGATGATTATTACATGGTAAAGTGAAATCCGACATTCCTATTGGGCAATATCTTACTGCAGAAAGGCCATCATATATCTTTCGATATCTTTTGTAGGCTCTTTGACTTAGGGCCTTATCCTTATGACACTTAAGCTACGATATTCAATATAAACAAACATATACAAACATAATATAATATGTCTTACCTGTGGACAATGAGGCGCCCAATCCGCTGTCCTGGGTGTCTGTATGCACCAACGGATATTTCTTGCTTTCAGATTGGTCAGAGTTACATCCCACAGTGAGGATACTGTCCAATGGGAATGAGTTACCACTGACAGCTAAGGGTTGCATATAGTACTGGTTTGGGTATGACTGTTGAGGTAAGATTGTTGTATTTATTATAGGTGAAAGTTGATTGCTCTTTGTTTTCAACTATAAAAAATTTATAATGAATGTTTGACTTCTTAGTTAATTATAATTTTATAATAATAATATAATTATTTTAATATAATAAAATAATTATATAATTCTCAACCAACATAATATAAAATATATATTTTATTATATAAAAATTTTTAGTAAAATGGAGCGTGGGATAGATTATGAAAAATATAAAGGTTTACAAAGTTAAATTATTCGTTTGCTTGTGCGGAGAGAGATGGAGATGAGGAGCCTGATAGCACGTGGTACTTGTCTTCGCAACTTAGGTTACAGAATTTGAAAACACAAGAGACGGAGCGGTCATGGAAAGGGCGAGTGTTGGTGCAAAGCTTGTGATGAAAACCATGTGAGGTGTTTCTTGTGATGACGTGACGGTTTTTCTGTCCGGTTCTTCTCCATGCGGTGTTTAAAATGCAGGGCCATTAAGAAAACCTTCAGCAATGAAAGCGTTCTGGCGTTCGGTTCTGAAGGCTTTGTATTGTGAAATGGAATCGGAGTTGAACGAGTTCGGGAATTTAAGTAGAGTAGTCTCAGTGAGGGTTTTCTTGCCAACAAGGTTGTGAGCTAGTATTACAACTAATTATAACTCAGATATAATTAAGATATAATTATAAATTAAGATATAAGGCCTACCGTTTATTATTCACTTCTTAGTCCTACTTTATAACACGTGTCTCAATCTAGGCTGAATCCCAGAAGTTAGGATGTCCATTTTCATCAAGGTTCTATACAAAGGAAAGGGTAAAATTACCAATCCAGATAATTACCGCGGCATAGCGCTTCTCCGCGTCATTCTCAAGATATTTACCTTCATTATAAACAAGCGTTTACTACTCAGACTCTTATATCGTTTACCACTAGAACAATTTGGGTTTACCCCGGGCAAATCTACAACTGACGCAATTAAACTCCTCCTTTCCGAGATCTCGTTACTAGTTGCCTCTGAGGGACGAGTCTATGTGGCTTTCGTAGACTTTCGGAAGGCCTTCGACTCCACCAGCCGAAATATTTTCTTCCATAAACTCTACCACGATTTTGGTGTCAAAGGGAAATTATACAACATCTTCAAATCAATACTGAAAGTAAATTTCATACAAATCTATGATGGGTTACCTCTATCAAATGTAATCCGAGAAATACTCGGTTTCTTACAAGGCGATTGCCTTTCTCCGACGAATTTCATCCTGTACAACATTGCCGACCTCGTATCTGCCCTGTGGCGCGCAATCCAGTTTCTGAAATGTATATTTTATGCCGATGATCTTGCTTTTTACTCTACCAACCCTAGGGATATTCAAGACGGTTTTTAACAACCTTTGCAAATGGTGCTGTGAAAACTCTACAAGTTAACATAATAAAAACAAAGATTGTTAAGTTTAGGAAGGGTGGCCGGCTTGCTCTGTATGACAAATTCTTTTACAATGGGGAGGCTGTAACAATCTGTGACCATTACGAGTATCTGGGACTCACCCTACAACCAACTTTGACGTTCACAAAGCACATTAAATCAAAAAAGGAAAAGGCATATTCCGCCATTGGCTCTCTTAAAAACCTGCATCTAGTTTCTGTACAAACCGGAATGAAAATATTTCAAATGAAGATTTTCCCAATGACAACGTACGCAATATCCGAGTTTGGTCCCCTGCTTACACTGCCCCAACTAAAGGAAATCGACAAAATAAAATCTACATTTTTAAAACAGTTACTCGGCCTACACATCTCCTCATCCTCCACGCTCGCTTTAAAATTAATCAACGAAGAAACCTTTACTAATGGCATTGTTCTTAAATTCCCAGGCATATTTAACTCAGCAATTCTAGAACAGTACAACACTTTCAGAAACGATCGCAATGCAAATTTCAATGCAGAACAATACCAGCTGGGCCCTGCGTTCCAATCATCTAGCTGGAAACGCAGCGGCCAACGACACCGTCACCTAGCAACAAGAACCACATCACACGGGTTTCATTTCAAGCTGTGTGAAAATAAAGCCAACCACGATCCATGTATTGACTGTATATGTCGTTTCTGTCTGCAACCCGCAAAGGACTGATACCATGCCCTAGTCTGCGACAAATGCCCAACAATATCCACCTTATCCTCTTAATAAATAATTACTTTAGTATAAATTAAATTACTTTAATTACTTTAATATTACTTTAATTAAAATTACTTTAATATATTATTATTTTTTAATAATTTATAAATTTTAGATTCCGTGCAATTTAATATGTAATTACTTAGGTTTTTTACCATTTACCCCGACTGGGGGGTGTCCAGATTAATTAATAATTATAACTCAGAAAAAAATAGATACGTAACCGATTAATATTACAACTAATTATAACTCAGAAGAAAATAGATACGTAACCGATTAATATCACATTATGAGGCACCTTTTTCCTGACTTGAAACTGCGACAATGTTTTAGATACAGAGGCTAATAACTGAGATGCGTTCGAGGGTAGCTTCATATGTTTACGCAAGGAACTGGGGTCAGTGTACCTTTTCGTACAGTTGGGCAGCTGACATACATATATGGTTTGCTGTCTATGTGCGTTCTCATATGTTTGGCGCGATCTAAAACGCGATAATTCAATGAAATTAGTTAAATTTTAGTATTGTGTAGTCAACGAAAACATATATAAGTCGACCACAAAAACACTGGCACAGATAAATTAACATATGTCCATTTTTAAAAATACATAACAACAACAAAGAAATATATAACAAATAATTCACCAAAAAATAGTTTGAAGTTAATATATTAAGGCAAAAATTTTGAAAAAAATAATAGATTTCTGAACAGATTAAAATACATACAAACACAAACTGTCTTATTGCATTATGTAATTTGTAGTCGTAAATAGTTGTATATATAATCAATGTCACTGTACTGTACAGTGTACATACGGTAATGAATTAATTGGATTCCTTGGGATCTCTCTAGATCGGATATTAAACTTTAATTCAAAAATATATATATATTGTAATTTGTAATTAGTATTTAGTTTTTATTGGCTATTTTACCAAGCAGTATCTCGTTCTAGGCGTGGGCATTCCTGTGCTACCAATTAAGAGGCCCCGGTTCGATCCCATGATTGGGCAGCACTATTTGGGTAAAGTGCTTTTAATTATGGCAGCTTATCATCACCACCCTGGCTTTCATCCTTAACTGGTCGATAAATGGAAACCAAGGCGACTTAGAAAACAGATAGTGGAAGATAACACAGTGAACGGAGTTTAAATAAACTAAAAAATTATCCTATTCATTTACTATTTTACGTACCTGAGCTGTTACTGAACGCTTTGTTACACATTGGGTTTGTGCATGGGTAGGGCCTTTCTCCAGTGTGGTTCCGTAAATGAATCTTAAGATTTTCCTATCTAGAAAACATCCGATTACAAGATTCAACCTGAAATTAGTTTGAGTAATTGATTTATTAATAATTATTAATTTTAAAATTAATAATAATCAATTATTTAATAATAATTAATATTAAACAATATAAACTTTATTGTTCATGCAGCAGTTAATTGTTGACAGACTTTGAATCTGTTTTATTCAATTATCTATTGGGATATATTTGAATGACTCACGGGGCATGTTGGGTCTCTCCCCACTGTGGAACTCTCATGTGAACAATCAGTTTATATCGCGCGTTAAATGACTTCTGTTGACGTTGGCAACCAGCCCATCTGCAGATGTAATTTCCCTTTTTCTTCTGTGTTTCCACAGGGGTGCTTTCAATGTGTCACAAATATTGACAAGTGGTGAAATCGCTGTAAAATATATAAGGATGAAATGGTAGTATGAAGCGGAACAATGTGAAGATATTAACTTCATATCAAACATACAATACAAAATTCATGTACATATTGAAATAAATGTTTGAAATAGAGAATTATGAAGATATATATTTGACTGTATTACTTCATATAACCATTCTCAGCTGGTTTTTTTTTAGACTGCTTAATCTAAAAGCTTAAGATTAATCTAAAACTGCGAATTCTTACGACTCCACATTCCGCCTAAAATAAGAATATAATGTTTAGAGCCAGAAAAAAAATTGTTTTAATAATGCGGTCCAAAAATTTCATAGTTCACAATCTAAATCAGCCTTAGATAGATTTCGTTTCTTTCAATTTCGGTTTTTACGTTTCGGAATGTCCATGACTGAACACCACGTTTCCTCTTGCCTGCCGCCTGCCATAGTAACTAGATCATGCACACACTTTTCAGCTGTAGTGAATGCAGGGTGGTGCAAGGTGGCGCTGGACTTTGGTAATAAGATTACACTACACAAAGGCTCACTTTTTAAATGAGCGTTGCATTTTTCACCAAGAAACAACGTGCCTAACAAATAGCCAGAATTTGGGCCAATTTTAATAAATTATGTCGATAAAAAAAAATAAATCCTTTAAAAGATAAATAATTCACAACAAAGATCCAATTAACTGTATTATCGCTGTCTAATAAGTACAATACAGTAAGTGTATTATATTTCACTTTGCAGTTTACCCTCACGTGAGGAAATCCAGGTTTTTATTATTTTATTTCTATGAAATTATTAAACATAAAATTTAAAAATAGTAAATTATAAAACGATTTTATTAGTTGGAAGGCAAATTGAGTACTGATAATATTCTAACCAGTTAGGAAGGATGAATAACTCGATCCTGAGTTTCTATGGGAGAGGTAAACCTGATTTATTTCATTGCTGGATGTTGTGGAACTGCTGCACCTTCTACTCAACTCCAATTGGATCTCGGAACCGGATACATTGCTATTGTTTATGTAGGCTACCAGGCTGGTTGGGGAGGTGCGAATTAGCGAGTTAATATCAATCCTATCCAGACTCAATGGGCTGCAAGTGGTAAATATAAACGGTGGTTACCATTTAATATTAATAAATTTAAAAAATATTAAATAAGAGTAGCTATGGGGAGGGGGGGGGGGGGGGGGTGGGGTCAATGGACGCTTAAAAAATCAACAAATAACAAATAACATAATAAATAATAAATACTGTTAGCTGATTCACAATAGATTCTTATAACAAAGAATAGGCTTGAATATAAAACTATATATTGAGCGATATTGATAAATCCGATTGTAATAATTATTGACGAATATATAATAAACAATTAATAGCCAAACACCAATGAACACAACTTTCGAAACCAAGGCGTCACGCACAAGTCAACGTTAGTCGGGCCAATGATAAAAGACTATAACTACCGATGCCCTAGTACTGTAGTAGCATACGGTAGGTTTAACTATAAGTACAGCAGTATCGCTTACCGGTACTGAGTAACACGTAAACTCATAAGTAAAAAGATAATCTACCGGTTCTTTTTCGTCAATACATCGGCCAAATTCTTCTCTGAAGCAATTAATTTCAGTTTCCAATCATTCCTTATGATCCCTTCACAGATATACGAGAAATCTATCAACAGGCGTTTTTCCAATGGTGTTCCTCGTTTACCGGAAACAGCGTCAAACAAAGATTTATTATCAGTGTACGCTTCTATCGCAGTAAAATAACCAGTTATCCATTCAATGATGTTCCGAACAAAACAGGCAGCGTCTAGACCATCGACCAAAGCAATTGTTTCGGCTGATAAAGCGCTCTTAGCAACTCGTCGTGTCTTAACGGATCTCCACGAAATTAATGAACTACCCCAATAAATAATATACCCACACCAACTGGGGAAATCAAACGAGGCATCACAATAAACGGTTAGCTTGTTAGATTCCACCTTGGTATAATGTAAACCAACATTCGCTGTGTGCTGTAAATAACGTATTAATTTGTTAATCGTATTCTTCGTAACATCTGTCATTTCTTGGTTATTTAACATGGAAAGTGAACCAACATGAAATGATATGTCTGGCCTCGAAGTTCCAGCCGCCCATAAAAGTTTGCCGACAATTTTCCGATTAATATTTGGTTTATATTGATTATCCACTTCATCAACTGAAAGCTCTATTAAATTTGAAACAAATTGAGATTGATTAATTTCAATCAAACCATTTTCTGAACGACGAATCTGCATACCAAGAAAATTGCTCCACTCTGAGGACAATATTTTCTTATATCCAATGGTCAATCGATGTGAAAGTTTGTTTAATACGACTCCAAATTCTACAGATCCTATAGAAATGATGTCATCTACATGGACTGCCATACAACCAATTATTTCCTCTGTCGAAGTTTTAAAGACTTGAAAAACTTAAAACTTAACTTGAAACTTAAAAAACAGCTCTGTCCGACAGACAAGATTTTCCATTAAGAATACTTAGCTCTTCATACAATCGATTGTACCATTGACGTGAGGCATCAGTTAAACCGTACACACATCGTTTTAGTTTCCAAACATAGCCTGATCTTGCATAATCACGCGGTGGTATAACAAAAACATCTCTAGAGATATTAGACCCTTGAAGGAATGCAGTCTTAATATCAATAAACGTGATATCCCAGTTGTTCGTTAGAGCCAAAACTAGCAGCAAACGTATAGATTCTTTGGAGCAAGTTGGAGAATAAGATTCTGGATTATCCAAATCTTCAAACCTTCTAGCTACCAATCTCGCTTTTGGTACTTTTGCGCCATGGGGTGTTTCCTTCCAAGTCAATACCCATTTGGTAGTCACGGTATTCATGCCTTCCTTAAAAGGTATTTATTCATAGACATCATTAGCTGCCCATTGACTCAACTCATCAAGCTTGGCAGCCTTAAATGGATCGAAGCTGTCATCATCATTAGCATTAGAGTTGAACATAGCCACTTCACACGATTCAACCTCAGATTCCGGATTTTCTGCAGGACCTCTCAAGCGATTTCTTAGTGGGTAAGTCTTGGTCTGGCTGTCTTTGACTAATTTTCTAGAACTACAAGATCCGTTTACACCACCATTAACATTCTCATTGATTTGACTTGGACCACTCTCCTTATGAGAAGTATTGGAATGACCCGGATCGAATTCATTATGATGTGTTATCGGTACAGTGTTATCTGTTTGCTCTTTGTATGGTAAATTAAGTGGTGCGTCTTGAGATGGCGAATCATTATTGGTGGAAGGTTCAGAATCGGGAAGGTCATTCTCATCAATATTGTCGAGGTTTGAATTTCCTTTATTGATAATTGGTCTTACAAAATTCTTGTGACAACGGAAAAATATTTCTCCCTGTTTAATCATGTATTCACAGCCTTGACGAGAAACAACTACGCCAGGACCACACCACTTCTTGAAACGATTGCTGAAATAGTAGACTTGATCTCCACTAGCACAGTGTATTATTGATGGTCGGATATTTCGTGCCAAAGCTCGCCGAACGCGTGAACTAGCCTGAACTGTGGCATATTCCTTACAAACTTTATTTAACAGCTCGAGGTGTCCTTCAACAGACGATGCTGATTCACAAGCTTGATCCAACGCAGTAAGCTTATCGGTTAACATACTATTCAGATATGGACCTCTACCAAACACAATATTGTGAGGTGAGTATCCAGTCGCATTGGGCCAGGAGTTCTTTGCTAGAGAAATCATCCGAAATAGTTTATAATTACTTGAATTTGGCTGCTCCAGTTTCACCTTTTTAAAAATTTCTTTGACAATAGAATTATGGCGCTCGACAATGCCATTCGAAAAAGGACAGTAAGGCACTGTTGACTTATTAGATATGTTGAGTTTTTCGCACATTTCATTTAACAGATGGCTAACAAATTCCTTTCCATTATCGGTAAGAATTCCTTTCGGCTGATCAAATACAGACACCCACATATCCAGAAAAATGTCGATGATCGTTGTAGTTCGTTTGTCTTTCACAGGTGTGGCAATACTACTGTATATCGACTAAACAAATCTATGATGTGAATTGCCCAGTTACCTGTCTCAGGAATTAAAAATAGGTCTGCAGCTAATACTTCATTGAAAGAATTAGACAAAGGCAATGATACAATTGGCCTAAATGGTGGTCTACTAATTAGGCTGCATGGCTGACATTGATCGATAACAGCTTGAATTTTTGACTTGGTGGTATCAAGGCCAGATTGAATAATTAACTTGTAGAGTGTCTCACATCCAGCATGACCAAATTGACGATGTAGTTTATCTAATTCTTTGTCACTCAAAGCTGATGTTGACACTGCCAAATAATTCGTAGAACTTCCACACCGTTGAGTGTAGAGTACGAGATGACCATTGCGGAAAAAAAGTTTGCATTCAACACCATTTATTTTGATGATCCTTTTGGCAATGTATATAACTGCGTCAAGGTTCTCAAGGGTGTTACTCGATAGAAGTAGCGGCAGCGTGCCTGATATAATATCAATAATAATTTTGTACTGGCTATTTGCGATATAAATTGGCACAATTACAGAAAATAATGCTTGTTGCCGTTCACCACCCCCAAATATAAACACGGTGTTTGAGTGTAACTGTTGTAGTTGTGAGATATCTAGTTTGCTAAAGGTCAAGAAACTGTTCAGCCATTCTTCTCCAGCTACAGTTTTAGTACATCCGGTATCAACAATGAGGTAAGGCACTGAAGGCTCAATAGGACTCCTCAGAATATTGGAAGACAGGTAGACATTGTTGTTATCGTGATTATCATCTTCGACAATAGCATTACCATTATCACCATTATCCTGATTACCAGCTAAATCATGGATGTGTGGGCAGAAATTGATTGAACAATAAACAGAATCACAAAAGTTGCATCGAAACGCTTTATCCTTATCAGGGCATGAATTGGCAAGGTGTAAAATAGAATTGCAAATATGGCAGCGAGGATTATTTTTGTGCAGACATTTATCAGCCCAGTGTTTTTGAGACAAACAAATTCGGCATGGATTAGATGAACTTGGACCTGAAGACGAAGTTTTATTACTGTTAGGCGACCGTGTAGTGGTCGGTAACAATGTTCAGTAGGCCACTGTCTGTACGTGACAGCAATGTAGGCCGGTCTGTCTGTGGTGTAAGAAACAAGAGATATGACATACGACAGTCTGTACTTCTATTCTGACAGTCTAACTATAATTATGTTACACCGTAAGCTGCACGGTACAAAGGTGCTATATTATGTTAGGTCCTCATTCCTAGTATCCTAACATCACCCCCACACAAAATGATTTGTTATACTGTATGTATAATAAAGTTTTGAATTATGGGTATTCTACGTATCTCGAGTTTATCCACACATATAATTCTTCAACCAGTATATGTTGTTATATTTAGTTCGAGTTCGTATAATTATTGAATTCATCAAACAGTATATTGTTTCCCACTTCGCAATGTTTTTATTACTTGACCTTGACCTTGAGTCTGTCCCGGTTCCCGCGTTGCTGGATACTGAGATTGTCCCTGCGAAATAGGATCAACCGAAGTACCTTCCTGTGTGGATCCTTGGGTCGGTTCCATGATGTCACCACGTCCTGTTGCTAGTGGTAGACCGCCGGTTGGTACTCTTTTACCACTTCCGACACTGGGACCTGCTCCAGCGTGACGGCTAATCGTAGTAGTTGGATTCGAATTGGT
>JAUCBJ010007423.1:0-27065 GCA_032718475.1 Nemertoderma westbladi
CAAGTCGTCCTTGTTTACTACGACTACACCTATAAGAGACACGGTGGAGGGCAAAGAGGGGGAATACAGTAAAAGGCGATCGATATGATTCGACGCAGATTCTATGTGGACGATGGGATGGGCTCTGGAAACTCAGTTGAAGAGATACTCAATGTAGGGCGCGAAGTTTGAGTCATCCTAAAGGGATCAGGATTCAACCTTACAAAATTCAAGTCCGACTCTAGAGAATTTTTGGAGGCCATAGAAGATAGACAACCGGAGGTGAAGATAGATAAACCTACGACGGTAAAGGGGCAGATTATGGCGGACAAGAGGATAGAATCGCAGCAGAAGGCGCTAGGGATCGTATAGAACCGGGAGACAGATGAGTTGGAGTATCAACTAAGTCAGGAGGGTGCCGAGATCCATACTAAACGAGGCTATGTGTCATACATAGCGAGGATTTACGATCCCCTAGGTCTAGCTTCCCCGTTGTTAGTCACCGGGAAACAAATACTGAAGAAGGTCTATAAGTGAAAAGATGACTGGGACATGGAGGTCCCAGTGGAGAACAAACAATGGGAGAAATGGACAGGGAGCCTCAAAGAGATGGGGACGTATAGTATGCCATGTGTATCTGTATACTTCCCAGACAGGGACATGACCGATTTAGAACTGCATATGTTTTCCGATGCATCCCGGGAAGCATATGATGCGGCACTTTATTTGATACAGCAGAAGGGGACTCATAAGCCCAGGCTTACGTTTAGTAAAGCGAGGTCGATGCCACCAGATAAAGCATCAGTGCCGAAACTCGAGCTAACGGCTGCGAGATTAGGAGTAAGAGCGATAGCATACTTGGTGGACACGATACCGAGTATAGTAGAGACGCACTACTGGACAGATTCCATGGTAGTGTTGGGATGGTTGCATAACGAGAAGACACATTATCCCATATTTGTGGCGAATAGGGTGGATGAGATAAGAGCAACGTCAGACTTGGAGAAGAGGCACTACTGCCCAACTGACGACAATCCAGCGGATCTACTATCGAGGGGCGTTGCACGCCACGCTTTCTCGAGAAAGCAGGAGTTGTGGCGGCATGGCCTGGACTTCCTTAACGATAGGTCGAGCTGGCCACCGATGTGGAAGGTAGACCCAAGTACAGAGGAAGTGACAGTGGAGGAGGAGGGAGAGGAATCAGAGGGGGAGGAAATATTTAGTCAACTAGTGAGGGAGATTAAGGAAGCGCCACCGTGATCAAAGCCGAGAGTCTTGCGATAACCCAATGGATAGGTTGCTCAGTTACAGCTCCAGCTGGTACAAGACGAAGAAGCTAGTAGCATATCTGAGGGCCTATGGAGAATTCCTTAGGGGAGCTGGTAGGGATACCAAAACGAGACCCACCATCAATCTGGAAGGGGCGACCAAAGCCGTGATACGATACGAGCAAAGGAAGGGGTACGGAGACGAGGTAAACCGCGTCAGCAAACAATAACGCCTTCGTCAAGACAGCGAGCTCAACGTGCTGTCACCACAATTAGACAAGGATGGGATCCTGGTCATGAACTCCAGGGTGGTGAACAACATCAGCCCCGTGATCCCACCAAAACCGATAATTATCCCCAACAAGTCACCAATAATCCACTAAAAATCCCTATAAGGGACGCCCATAAGTCTTATATTACATGGGGGCGCCAACCAGACCCTGACGGAGATCCAGAAGACATTCTGAGTAATCCAACTCAGAAAGATGGTGAAGGCGGTAGGTAGTGGGGCAATGCCAGACCTGCCGACGGATGAAGAAGGAGAGGGCCATATAGGAGATGGCGCCATTGCCGACAAACAGGGTCAGGCATCATGACCCACAGTTCACACACTGCGGCGTGGACATGTTTGGACCGATTAAAATAAAGGTGATGCGGCATATGGAGAAACGCTACGGCATTATCTTCATCTGCAATAATACGAGGGTGGTGGGGATAGAACTAGCTCAGGACGCCACGGCGTCGGCATTTATTAATGCACTGGAGAGGTTCATGACCCGCAGGGGAGGAACAGTGGAGGTAGTATACTCAGACAATGGGACTAACTTCGTGGGCGCGGAAAACGAGTTAGCGGAGGCCCTTGACATTCTGGAGGGCGAAGATGTCAAGGCGGTGATGAGGAAACACCTAATCAGATGGGAGAGGAGAACTCCATACGCTCCCCATATGCTAGGATGTGTAGAGCAACTTCTGGGAAGCTCCAAACGACTTATGACCAAGCTGATGAACAATCATATGGTCACCGAGGACGTACTGAGGACAGTGCTGGTGAAATGCGAGGGAATTATCAACTGCCGCCCGCTGTATCCCGAAAATGATGATCCGGAATCACTGGACATCCTAACACCAGCACACCTGCTGATGGAGAGACCAGCGACGATTGACATGCAAAATGTCGATCCGGACGATATACATTCGCGTCAAAGCTGGAGGGTCGCTAAGGCAATAAGTGCAGAGTATTGGACAAGGTGGATACAAGAGTACCATCCAACACTGCACAAGAGGAGTAAATGGAGGAATAACCAGAGGGAGCTAAGGAAGGGTGACTTGATAATCATCACGGATGATACGATTATCAACAACCACTGGATGTTGGCTAGAGCAGTGGAAACCTACCCTGGTGAAGACGGAAGAATTAGATCCATAGAATTGGGGATTGGAGGCAAGATAGGGGCCAAAGATAGGAAGACCTACAGGAGGGCGGTAGAGAAGTGTTGCCTATTGGAAGGGTCGCCCTAAAGTTGAGTCGTCCAATATATTGGACTGAGGGGGGTGGGAATGAGGGCGAGACGCCCTTCCCACACATTAAACAAAATAAAAATAAAATAAGTAAAACACTAGTACTGAGGTAAGCTGTAGGTATGCAATATGTACGCCTGATGGGTATAGACGTGCCAACATACATAATACATAGGTCGTGTAGGTAGTTACAATTACGTACGTCGGACGGGTTCAAAAATGCATCAACGTACCTAATTTACATACGCACTATTTGTGGGCAATGAGGGCGCCACGTGAGGAGTTGAGGGGGGGTATATATGCATACCATAGTAGAGGGGTACATACATAGTACCGTAAACTTGTGGGCACTGAGGGCGCCACGTGAGGAGTTGAGGGGGGGTATGTATGCATACTGTAGCAGAAGGGTACACAGTACCGTAAACTTGTGGGCACTGAGGGTGCCACGAGAGGAGTTGAGGGGGGGTATGTACGCATACCATAGCAGAAGGGTACACAGTACCATAAACTTGTGGGCACTGAGGGCACCATGTGAGGAGTTGAGAGGGGGTATGTACGCATACCGTAGTTGAAGGGTACATAGTACCGTAAACTTGTGGGCACTGAGGGCACCACGTGAGGAGTTGAGGGGGATATGTAGGTGTGGTAGGATAGACTGTGTAGGCCACACGAACTAGACTACTGTAGCGCATAGCCCATAGTGCAGAGTTAGAACATTGCTACAGAGCCAGAAGGTTATCTGGTAGGAAGCTACTACAAGAGTAAGAAATTGTAGCTAGTCTTCTCTGTAGAAAAGTAGTGATGAATTACTTACCGGTACATGGTAATTGAGTAGTAGATAGAGTAATAGCACGTCAGTTGAGGTTGGGGAGTGAACACAGCACTGAAGAATCAGGGGTAAATTGGCACATAGAGACACAAAACACTGGCAGAGCGCAGATAGGAAGTAGGCCATCACTGATTTAAACTAATTAAGACCATACTTAGTTATCTCTTGCCCTACTGAGCCTTTCTAAGGCACCATCAGTCTGGTGAGAGAGGAGAATCATGATGGCAGAGAAACTATGAAGGAGTTTATCGTATTCCGTGGATAGGGGCGGATATATGGTCCCGGATGATGTGGAGACAGAAGAGGATGATGGTGGGACAAGAAAGGGGTCAGGAGGGTCGAGTAGGCCTATATTGGTGCATTTAGTGGCAGTGAATGGAGATATTTTTCTGTTTGACCTAGCAACCTAGGATAAGAAGACCAGGCCAAAGTTGAACCACCTACTGGATGAGATGCAGAAGCTGGTAAGGTCAAAGACAACGATCGAGATTGGATCGGCGATACGAGGCGACGCAGAGAGGATTATTGGACCGGACACCCCGAATCTTCTGGACATGCAGGTAGTCTACATGGCTGACGAAACCTGATGGATTAGGATTGGTGGATAACACGGGACAATACGGAGCCGTGGCGATGGGTCAGTTGATGGGACTAGAGGAATATGGTGCGGGACTTGCGGATTCACTCAAGTGGGGGGCGAGATGGATAATATGAGAGAATATTATAAAATACGTACTATAGTCAGATGTAACCTTTTCCAATTAGCTACTGGGACTGGGGACTAATTGACTGGAACAGGAGGATAAGACGAGGGACTCACTTATTATATACAACGTATACGTGTATGAGACCGTAGGAACCCAACGAAAAAACTTAGAAAGCATGAGTCGAGGGGTTCAGTATCAGGGGAGCGTGGGGAGAAGGTGCTAGAGCTAAGGGAGAAAAGTACAGGGTGTGAGGTCCGAGTGCGGGGAGCGAGCGGAGAGGAGGATGAGTCCTAAGGGACTGGCGAGAGAGGAATGGATAACACAGTCCGAGACGTAAAATTGTGAGGAGTGAGGGCGATCGTCTAAAACAGAGATGCCAGATGCCTTGGTACAGCTTAGCTCGCAGATGCACCAAGGACAGAAGGATGGGTAGTGATAACAGACCCATGGGGGCCAGCCTGGAAAGCTGACCCCGAGAAGAAAATTACACCCCACATCCAATATTAGATTGGATTCCAGTGGAATTGAAGCGCACTTAAGGTTGATGCTATCTTCTCACCGGGAAGATAGCATGGGGGGGGTGTAAGCGGATTCAATTCCCTGCACTACCCACTGGAAATGGGACAAGTGGCATTTCACCAATTATAATTAGCAAGGTGACATTACCAATAATAATGTCACCTCACAACCAACTAAGGCGATACACGCCGCCAGCCACAGGGAAAGTTGAGAGGTCAAACCATCTCAGAGGGACTAAGAGGCTAGCAAGGCTAGCACATGGGGATAGTGGCAACAGGGAGTGGCGAGGTGACAATTAATCAGGTTAAGCCAATGATGGGTGGGAAAACACATTGGAAGTGATTAGAGCGCATCTATTGGACAGGCCACTCAGTACAGTAGAGGTGATTTAATATGTGTTAATAATAGGCCCTGCCTATAACCATTGCACTTATTGATTCTGATTCAGTTGATTTTTATACAGTTGTGAGACCGGAACAGTTTTTAACCGTCGTCATCACGGTGCTATTATATTCTGACTGTGCTATTATTATGTTCTGTGATTACAGCAACTGACAGTAAAAACTCAGTTATTTCAACGGCCTTCGGCCTATTATATATATCCAGACTACAGCTTTAGCAGTCTACGGACGTGGCAACGCATATAACACACACAGGTCGGGATTCATACTGCCAACTCCGTTGGATCCCGTCACATGAACTTTTAAATTGGATAATATATACTGAAGAAGGCATGGGTGGGGTCTGAAACTTGTCATGCATGTTTACTACCTTATCTATGTTACTACTCATGATTCATTTCAAGCACCCATATTTTATCAGACGCTTGCAGCGATGTTCCGAAGTAAGGCAATTTTGTAAAGTTTCTATTTTCCAGATGATGTTCTGGGAGTCTGATTTGCTGGTGGTACATGAAAATTGTACCACAGAAACCCCTTTAGGTATATCTAACTATCCGACTATATACTAAATGTTTTGGGCTACCCACTAATCAGACCACTCCAACTCAAGCCTCAAAAAGACAAAATTTGTC
The DNA here is from genome assembly GCA_032718475.1 of Nemertoderma westbladi. Classification (NCBI taxonomy): domain Eukaryota; kingdom Metazoa; phylum Xenacoelomorpha; order Nemertodermatida; family Nemertodermatidae; genus Nemertoderma; species Nemertoderma westbladi. Next base: position 5,854 of record JAUCBJ010007423.1, read on the forward strand.
GAAAAGTCCAATCTTTGGCCACATACTGACATAGAAAAGTTGGTCTGACAAGTGCAGAAGTGGATGGTATTTATTCATGGTTTTAATGTGTATGAGACCTATTTATGTGTACAATAAAACATAACATGACACTCCACCCACTAGTCAGAAAGATTTTCTGTAGGTTTCATTTAGTAGCCTAAACGACCGGGTCGAACATTTTGCCGGGTCCGGTTCCGGGTCTGTCTCAAAAAGGCAAGGTCCGGGTCCGGTCCAGGTCAACACTTGTGATATCAAAAATGATACAAATAAATAAAAATCTAAAAAAAAATGATAAATCAAAAGAAAAAAAATGAAAAAAAATCGAAAATGATATAATAATGTAAAAACATGCTACTACTACCTGACTACCTGACTGCTTTACTTACAGCTCAACAGCTTTAGGCAACTTTGTGTACTGGTCCGGGTCCCTACGTATATCAGTATATGGGTATGTCAAACAGGCTTGTCATTCTCATTCATGCAAATTGCTTAATTTTAATAAAACCCGGTACCCGTCGTCTTTTTTGCTGGGTCCGGTTCCGGGTCACCCAAACCTGGCCCGGGTTTGAACCCGGCCCGGTTAACCGGTCGTTTACTAGTTCCATTGACTGATTGAGGATATGTTCGAATAAATCGCAAACTTTGAAGTGGAATAGGCCTATCTCGTAAACCAATAAACCATAATCAGAAATATTTCATCAGGTGTCATTTTACGGTTTTATCTGTTTATAGGCTGATTGATAGGTACCATTTCCGAACATATATCCCAAAATAAACGAAATGGATGAACCATGCCACCGCGATTTGTCGAATTTGGATGGAATTTGGCCTACCGTACAGCCGTACCCGTATATCAGTATACTGGTATATGGTTGGTCTGTCTGTCTGTTGGTCTTGGTATAGCTATAGGCCTACTGCACTCAACAGCTCAACCAGTCAACTGCCAGACTGCAGTACAAATATAAGGCTGTAAGGAAAGGGCAGAAGGCAGGAAGGGGTAGGCCTACTACCGGTACCTACATTTTGTTGGGCAGTTTACAGTAGGCCTACTCTACTCAGTACTGCAGTACTGGCGCCTGGCGGTCTTATACTGTTAAACCTTAATTAAAACTGTCATGTAACCTGAACGGAACGGTGCGGCAGTACAGCAGTAGGCAGTAGGCTACGGCTACGGTCAGTCAGTCAGTGGTCAGACGGTAACTAACCCCAGTCAGCCAGTAACTGAGTAACCCCAATCTGCCAACCCTAACCCTACCACACCACAGTACCATAGGCCTACATCATAATATAAGAAATTTAGCGGAATTTCTGAATTTCGGACATCAGATTACAGGATTATTGCCATATACTGATATACTGATATAGCAGTATACAGTATAGCTGCCTATTCCAGTATTCCAGTATTCGCCTATTGCAGTATTGTATTGGCTATGCTGTTACCGTACACCATACTGCCTTTGTGCCTATTGCCTACCGGTGACCGGCTGATTTTGGGACCGACCTTTCAACAGTTTCTAATTGTCATACAGCCTGACAGCTGCGTACCGGTACAGGAACCTATTGCCTGAGGCACTGGGGCATAGACTATGACTCACTGAGGCATAGACTATGCCTCACTGAGGTACTGAGGCACAGACTATGCATCACTGAGGCACAGACTATGCCTCACTGAGGCACAGACTATGCCTCACTGAGGCACAGACTAGGCCTCACTGAGGCACAGACTATGCCTCACTGAGGCACTGAGGCACAGACTATGCCTCACTGAGGCATAGACTATGCCTCACTGAGGTACTGAGGCACAGACTATGCATCACTGAGGCACAGACTATGCCTCACTGAGGCACAGACTATGCCTCACTGAGGCACAGACTATGCCTCACTGAGGCACAGACTAGGCCTCACTGAGGCACAGACTATGCCTCACTGAGGCACTGAGGCACAGACTATGCCTCACTGAGGCACAGACTATGCTTCACTGAGGCACAGACTAGGCCTCACTGAGGCATAGACTATGCCTCACTGAGGCACTGGGGCATAGACTATGCCTCACTGAGGCACTGGGGCATAGACTATGCCTCACTGAGGCATAGACTATGCCTCACTGAGGTACTGAGGCACAGACTATGCATCACTGAGGCACAGACTATGCCTCACTGAGGCACAGACTAAATAGCCGAGTTATATTGCATTATATGAACAATAAATTACAATAAAAGGGGAACAAAAGAAAGAGTTTGCAAGCACAGGTTCAAACCAACTAAAGCTCTATATAATTTGCATTGAAGTGGAATACTTTAGATGCTGGGGGAATCTGGTTTGCGAGGGATATTTGAATCGTGAGTATAACTATCCTTGAGAGTTATTGTGACGTTATCTCACCATGGATGGACTTCACCACTGCTCTCTCATTGGCTGCCTAACTTTCCTCCCTCGAGTCGTGATTGGCTGCCTAACTCACCCTCGCACTCTAATTGTATAACCCATTCTAGCCTCCCTCTATAATAACCCCCCCCCCCCCCGCATTCCCATTCCCATTAATAGCATTCCCAATCATTCTCTAATTTTTATTTTAAAAAGTTTTATTTATTTCCATAAAAGTTTTATTTATTTATAATTTTGTAAAATCAATTAGCTAAAATTCAATACTATTAATTGACATTGCTATATAATGCATAGACATGAAATTTGTTTGGTTTGTAATATAGAAATGAGACAAGACAATCTGTCTCGTCATATGGAAACACATAGAAAGGAAAAACTAATGGATCCGTTACCAAACAAATTTAAAAAATCCGAAGATATTTTTAGTTGAAGATGAAAAGAAAAAGAGAGATGTGCGTGATATATTACAGATAAAACAGTGAGGCATAGTCTGTGCCTCAGTGCCTCACCGAGGCATAGTCTGTGCCTCAGTGAGGCATAGTCTGTGCCTCAGTGCCTCATTGAGGCATAGTTTGTGCCTCAGCGAGGCATAGTCTGTGCCTCAGTGAGGCATAGTCTGTGCCTCAGTGAGGCATAGTCTGTGCCTCAGTGCCTCATTGAGGCATAGTCTGTGCCTCAGCGAGGCATAGTCTGTATCTCAGTCCTAAAACTCGAGACTTTAGGAGTGCCTCAGGTCTTAAATGAGAAGCTTACAAATTCTAACGTCAACGAACAAATTCGAACGTTACTGTTCAACCTTGGTGTAGTGGTTGCGTTGAATTCACATCTCCCATAGGTCATGGGTTCGATCCCCGCATGGACCAGGGTAGTTTTCGTTCGGTCAGCAATAGGTCTAGCTATACAAAATGTAGAATTATTGCCTATTAACCAATTCATGGCTACTGGACTATGGAACTACAGACGGCTGGATATAGGTAAGAGTAATTAGTAATCAAAGGTGTCACGAGAGGGGGCGGGGCGCTTGGATGCATCTATTATTAAAAACCTGTTGCTTGGTTAAAGCTAATTGGGGGTTAAAGGTCAACGATGAAGCTGCCTGAATATAGATAAGAGTAATTAGTTATCAGTAAGGGAGCTGTTATGACACTCTTTGGGCCTCTAGGCGACAGTTAGACAACACTGACACCATTGCGTATCGGATTGATTAATTAGGATAATCAATTAAACCCAAATTAGGAGTCGTAAGACACCTATTAGGGTTTAATTGTACTAATTAATTGATGACACCTGTCGATTCGGGTCTAATTTGCCTAATTAGGAGGTGTCACCCAGACAGTCTGGCGCCAGTCAGTGGGGTCTAACTGTCACCGAGCCGCCCAAACCTCTACTACTGACAACGACGACGACAGACAACTCCCCAATAACACCCATATGCTAAGGCTTCGCTCAGTTCGTGGCTCGCCCCACAAAAGATATCAATATGTAAAATTAACGCATGTTTTCTTAGTTACGCATGTTGGATTTTGGGTTGGTTCACAACATATCATATTCGGTGCAGACGCCAAGAATAGCAGGATAATCATTGAAGAAGTGTTAAATATAATACTTTTTTTAGATCGACCTATTTCTATTTAAAAACAAACGGATGTAACCTACATGTATGAGGAGGGACTACTTCCGAAATGACTACCTATACCTATTTGAGGGTGAAAATACGCCCATTGATAAAATTACATTAAATGGCAATTGTTAGAAGTCTCAGATATAAATAAATTATAAATCTCATTTTGTAAATTCAACCATCATTCAGCTTCCAGTAAGTAGTACATGATAGATAGATAGATAGATAGATTTATTTATACATTATGTAAAAACAATAACAAATACACCAAACAATGTACCGGTATAAAGGTATTGTCCAACATAACATATAGGATTACCCCTAAAGCTTTGCAGCTTATTTCCAAGGGGGTCCATGAGGCCTTGTAATAATAATTATAGATCGCCTGTACATTGAATTGAATTTAAATGTTTAAATTTAAAGGACATTAAGGAAATTACTGTAGGCCTATGGGTATAGCAAACAGTAGTATGCCTAGGCCTACAGGATAACAGTTATGGGTTTCGATGGTATTATAACCGGTTTATCCTCTAGTCCGTAGTGACTGGCTATGACTAACACAACAGAGGAAATCAGTAGGTGGTTTAATTATAGTAACAAAGACTTTTTTATTATCTTTTCAAAGATAATTTTTATTGTTATATTTATTTCCCTTCTCATGTCGCTCGCAATTACTAAACTAATTTAGGTAATGTTTACCATTTGTAATCCCTAGGCAATTACCCTAAGGGAACACACTATAACTTCAAAGTCCTTTGATCTTTACTTACATGGTTAAATCAACCCTTTCTCTCACCCCTGACATGTTCCTGACAGCCGAGACCACTTAGTGACAAACGATAAAATAGTTAGAGTTATTACTGTAGAACCAACTCTGAATCTATATGATTAGATACAATGATACAATGAGGTAAAAACGAAATTTTTTTCTGTTAGGCACAGCTTTGCGTTAACACCAATATTAAATTATAAATTAGATAGGATCTCCCTTTTCAGAGCATGAGAAACTTTAAACTGTATGTTATGTGACATAAAATTAAGAGGGTTCAGTTCATGGAGTATATATTAGTTTGCAGTATCTGTTTGCATAAGCCTGGTTCACCAAAGTATAGTGTTGTCAGAGAGTTCGACTTGGTAGAACATCACATAATAATCATTAAGGCCCGTGCTCCACTGGTAAGTCGTATGTCATAAGTCGAAATAAATTATGGAACACATTGGTTTCGATGGGAGCGTCTCCACTGGTATGTCATAAGTCATTTGTTACGATCCATAAGTCGAATGTGATTATGTCCCATGTTCCATGAGGCCTGTGAATGGTTAATTTGGGTAGCAGCATACCAGAAAATAGTCTACAGAGAAAAAATGTGAGACGCTATTTTTTTTAAGAAAAGACTTATGGCTTACCAGTGGAGCACGGGAGCTATACCTTTGACATACGGACTCAGACAAATTCGTAAAAAATTTCGTTTTAAAAATATTCAATATTCAATATATTAATATAAAAATTCATAAATTCGTCAAACGACTTATGGCATACAACTCATGAGTTACCAGTGGAGCTCGGACCATATTAACTAAATTCATAAAGTTATATACCAGTACGTGACTGTACTGGTTCAGAACAACAAAGTTATTGCGATAGGATATGGATATACTGTGTAGCTCCACGCTCCACTTGAAATCATGAGTCGTTTTCAGATTTTGTCTGAGTCCGCGTGTCAAAATTATAGCTCCCGCGCTACACTGGTCATATGTATTTTCTTAAAAAATATAAGATGCGTCTCACATTTTTTCTCTGTACACTATTTAATGGCTTTCTGCTACCCAATTAACCAATCACATGCCTCTTCCCGGATATTACTCACGAGTCGTATGTCAAAGATGGAACTGGGACACACATAACATACAACTTATGACATACCAGTGAAGACGCTCCCATTGAAACCAATGTGTTTCATAACTTATTTTGACTTATGACATGACTTACCAGTGGATCACGGCCCTTAGTAAATCACTTGCATGTATTGGAAAATTGTAAACGCAACTATTTATCAATTAGGCCTATTATCTACATTTAGTTGTTGTGGCAACATATGAAGGTACCGCAAGAAATAAACAGTTCGGTTACATATCTTTTTCAACACTTACACCTCCAACGAGGTAAGCAATTATATTAATTATAATTAATAGCACACTTAATATAATTGGAATATATATAATTATATGCGTTTTTTTTTTATGAACCTACACCAACACCAACATCATTTAATTAATGAGAAGCGCAGGAGTACCGGTTACGGATTAGTAGCGAGGTGGCGAGGCCGTATATTACATATTAAAAATAATAAAATATATTTCTATACTAATGCATTGTAATGGCTGTATTGTAACTCTAAGTACATTTTAATACATTGATTAATACAGCCGTGACAGTATGCAGTGTTTGGAACTTCAGAAAAACTCCCCTCGTTGCTAGGCAAACTGGAAAATTAAAAATAGTTTCGAGGGTGTTAGGCCATGTCTTCTGTATGGTTGCCACATGACCCCCCCCCCCCCGCAGCCTCGAAATGTGTTACAAATAGTCCGGTTGTCGGTCTGTAAGCCCCGAGCGAGTTTGGGTAGGTGAGGATGCTGGGGTTAGTGGTGGTTCAGTGCACAGCCTCGTCACCACGGTTGACTGAGTGCAAGCGGCTCAAGAAAGTCAAGATGGGCCGGCTTCAGTCTGTCCACAGAAATAATTTCGGTTCGACTGTCCATCTCGATCTGAATTTTTTTGGGTCAGGTGGTGAGGACCTTGTAGGGACCCTCGTATGGGCATCCAAGTGGTGTTCCACCGGTGGGTATCACGTTTGATGAATACATATGTAGCATGGTGGAGTTCCGGTGGAATCGATGATGGAGTCAGTCCATAGGTGTGACGATGGTACTCAGGTGAACTGCCCGTCTGTCTCCCAGAGTTGAGGGAGGACTGTGGATGGCCAGTGTTGGCACCCATAGCTGGAGGGAGGAACTCGCCCGGGATGGTGAGAGGTGCACCATAGACCAGCTCAGCGGATGAGATCCCTAAGTCATCTTTGGAGTGGTTCTGATACCTAACAAAACCCATGGCAACTCATTGACCCAATCGGGTTTGTCGCGATTTGCAGTCTTAATGTGGTGGTGGAAGTGTTCCACCAGTCCGTTCACCTGTCGGTGGTAGGATGTAGTGCGATGGAGCTGGGTGCCCAGCAACTGATTCATGGCCGTCCAGAGCCCGGCATGCGAACTCACCATCGGAAGCAGCGATCAAGACCATCTGTCCGCATGGGATAGAGATCCAGGTCTCTGCATCGACCAGATGGCGGCCTCTCAGGTCGACCAACAGGTTGTTGGCCCAGAGAATGTTGGCTCCGGGGAGAGGCTGGACGACATTGGCTGTGGTAAACTTCCATTGGAAATGTCAACAATGAAAGTCGAGTTTGATATTGCAGTTAAGATAGGTGAAAATTTTTGTTTTGTTGGCAGCGAGGAGGGGTGGCCCATACCATCTCATGAGTTGTCACGAAAAAAATACTCACCTCGGCTCCGGAGTCCACCAAGAAGCGTTGTCAGGGAACCCGTTCCCAGGCAAATAGCAGCAGGTTGGGGCATTAAAGCTGCGACTATCAGCCAGCCGGGGCATTTCCCTGGTAACTGCAGGGTGGCCAGCACTTATTGCCCAACCTTTTGGTGGAAACAAAAACAGTCCAAGTGCGACTTAAACAAGGAATTCTTGTCAGTTCATGGTGGTACAATTTGTGCCAGTTTCTTGATGGCATGGGCCGTGAGCTTTGGCAGGAAGCTTTCCTCAGTGCGTTGTCCCAGTCCACAACCTTGTCGAGGTCTTGAAAGTCCTTCTCCACGAGTTGAAGAAGGATGGCATTATTGGACAACTGCTGGTGGAGGAAAGCCTCCTCAAAGAAGAGGCATGAGTGATCATAGCCAAGGAGTGCGTGCATCTCATTGAGGAGTTGGGAGGGGATTCAGTCGCCAATACAGTCGGGCAGCACAATCATGCCAAGAGAGATGGTTGAGGTCACCGACAACATAATAGTATTTTGTCCCATCCTCCATTATGCGATGGATGTCGAACCACACTTCGGGTTGGCTGGTCCAGAAAGTTGGGAGTTTAAGTAAAACGGCATTGGCGGTTGCTTCAGCCATTATACTACCTGACTACATTGTGGGAGTAAGACTCTAATGTTTACCTGTTTATTTATTTTGTGTGTGACTACAGTCTGACAGTTTCAGAGATTGTTGGGATCTTCGAATCAGTTGAATCATTGTCTCAAAAGTTTGTCTTGAGACGATTGGGTTACCAACCGTTGTTGTGGCAACCAATTGTTGTGGCAACATGAAGTTGCCTAGAAAGAATAAACAGTTTGGTTACTTGTAGACAAGGTACTCGGGCATTAATGACTCGCTGGCACTAAAGTCTCACTTGTAGACAAGGTCCTCGGGCACTAATGACTCGCGGGCACTAACGTCTCACTTTCAGACAAGGTTCCCGGGCAGTAAATGACTCGAGGACACTAACGTCTTACTTGTAGACAAGGTACTCGGGCATTAATGACTCGCTGGCACTAAAGTCTTACTTGTAGACAAGGTTCTCGGGCATTAATGACTCGCTGGCACTAAAGTCTTACTTGTAGACAAGGTCCTCGGGCACTAATGACTCGCTGGCACTAAAAATTTACTTGTAGACAAGGTCCTCGGGCATTAATAACTCGCTGTCACTAAAGTCTTACTTGTAGACAAGGTCCTCGGGCACTAATGACTGGCTGGCACTAAAGTCTCACTTGTAGACAAGGTCCTCGGGCACTAATGACTCGCGGGCACTAACGTCTCACTTTCAGACAAGGTTCCCGGGCAGTAAATGACTCGAGGACACTAACGTCTTACTTGTAGACAAGGTACTCGGGCATTAATGACTCGCTGGCACTAAAGTCTTACTTGTAGACAAGGTCCTCGGGCACTAATGACTCGCTGGCACTAAAAGTTTTACTTGTAGACAAGGTCCTCGGGCATTAATGACTCGCTGGCACTAAAGTCTTTCTTGTAGACAAGGTCCTCGGGCACTAATGTCTGGCTGGCACTAAAGTCTCAGTTGTAGACAAGGTCCTCGGGCATTAATGACTCGCTGGCATTAAAGTCTTACTTGTAGACAAGGTCCTCGGGCACTAATGACTTGCGGGCACTAAAGTTTTACTTGTAGACAAGTCCTCTGGCACTAATGACTTGCGGGCACTAAAGTCTCACTTGCAGACAAGGTCCTCGGGCATTAATAACTCGCGGGCACTAAAGTCGTACATGTAGACAAGGTCCTCGGGCACTAATGACTCTCTGGCACTAAAGTCTTAATTGTAGACAAGATCCTCGGGCACTAATGACTCACTTGCAGACATGGTTTCCCGGCACTAATGACTCGCGGGCACTGTTGACATGATTTGAAATCATTGAAATTTTGTGGAATTTTGGACCTTTGCCATTATTGGTCTGAAGGGCCAATACTGTAGTAATGTCCGAAATTCCACAAAATTTCTTTCTTACTGTAGGGTTAGGGTTACATGACAGTTTTAATTAAAGTTTCTAACAAGTTACAGCAACATTCAAAACTTTATTGCATAATAAATTGATTTATATAAAGAATTACAGTAGTAAATCTTCAAAACCACAATAAGCATTGAGTTTCTAAGAAATTGTGAATAACTTAGCTTGCAGCTACATTCAACGACATTATTAGTCAGCCTGCTTGAGACTTACAGTATATCACAGCTTTCTCTTCTTATTAATTAAACTGGGCGCGAAACTCTAAAAAGAACCCGTTTTAACCCTCGGGCTGTCAGCGAATAGGGATAATCAACCTGAGAATATACTAGTTGGTGAGAAGACCGGTACCCGTTTACTGTACATACGAGCCTGCACCTAATCCTGGGTGATTAATTCTCTAAAGAGAACTGATTTCTTAGAGTGGCTGACTTTAAACCCCCAGATTTCTGTGATTTTCTCTCAGGGACTATTTCAGATCGCTGTGGGGCGAGCCACGAAAGTAAGCGAGCATAGCACACAGGTACCACTAACGCAATCGGTGTGTCTGTTGTTCTGTCGCTCTGTTGTTCTGTTTTGTTCAAATTTAAACGTTAATAACTCAGCCAAATCTTAATGAAATCTATCTAAACTTGATACACATGTTGTTTCGCAAAATAAATTTTCCAAGTTGAATTTTCGTGTGGCCTTCGAGAAGGTAAGAAAAATTCAGTAATTAATTAATGTTGGGTAGGGTAAAAAGCAGCATTTTAAACATGACTTAATGGAAATTAATTATTTTATAGAATATGATATAAATAATTATACTTAATTATACAGCTGTAATCCCCATACCCCATTCCATTAGTACAGTATTTAATTAGTTCAAGTGATTTGCTTTAATAAATGTCTTTTTAATTGATCTAAACCTAATTAATTTATAATGAACTTGCCTATTTATAGGCCATGGTAGTTCTTGTCAAGAGTTGAGCCGTTCAAAAACAAGATGTGTGTGTGTGGGGGGAGGGGTAGGGGGGGGGGGGGGGGGGGGGTGTGTGTGTGTGTATAACCATCCAATATCTCAAAAACTCAAGCAGGTGCGCAAAAATTTTAATAAAAAACTCTACATGAATTTTGGTTGCGCACAAGACTGTATATTTTTTGTGGCGTTTCGATCACGGGGTCACTGAAAAATAGCGGTTTTGAAAATTTAAAGTCTAATTTCACCGATTTCAACTCGTCGAGTAGGCACCAACTTTTTTATTTGAGATATTCAGTCATTTGAGCAACATATATGAGCCTCAGAATCTTTTCAAATATCGCCAATCTCGCACAGAACGTCGCCAAAATTTGTTAGTCAGGCAAAATAACGCACAAATTCGTCTAAGAGTAAATTATTGGTTGCAGAATAATATGATTCAACTAGAAAAGCCAGTAAGCTGGCTATAAGGAGACCGTCCATAGACAAACGTAAGTGTTAGTTGGGTCCCTCATTAATTATCATCAACCTATGAAACATTTGATCGACCCAGTGCTTACAATGACATTCCCAAAGGATTCACTGGGAAGAAGAGCTATTCATCTGGTGGGGCATTATACAAACTTACAGTTGATGTTTGATTACTGTCTGGGATAGAGTGAGAGAGTAATCAATTTGGCAAGTAATATACTTCTGTGCAGTTTGGGCCTATCCATTCAATAAATAGTAGTAGCTTACTAGGCCCACATGAGTACCAGCAGCTGGAGTTTCTATCGTTTCTAGCGTTTTCATTTTCGCTCACTCAGGGTACTGGTTTGAGGGGCAGGTTCGTTTAAAGCCAGCTTGCTGGTTTTCTAGTTAATATACCCTGTCAGCCATCACTCTATACAGTACTTGTAGGCTCCCTTATTCCAAGCGTATTCTTGCTATTGCCTACTGGGAACCAGTCCAACTACCAGCTCACCACTACTCATTAGGCAGCTGCATTGTAATGAGCCAGACTGATAAGAGAGCTTAACCTTGCTTATTGTGTTTACCTTACAAAATGATTGGTTGAGTATTTACATAATCTTGATTATTTAGAATTATTAGTTAAATAATTTCGTTGAGGTGTTGACATGATAAATTTATATTTCAGTATCAATACTATCGGCATAAGGTAAGTTTTAATATTTCTTACAAATTGGGTCGCCTCCACACCTAAAATATTTAATATAATTATTCCTTTGAGTTTTAACATGTTTCCAATAACATGAGTTTATTGATTTCTCTGTCGGTTAAGTAAATTAAATAATATGCGATCTTTAATTATTTTTGCTAGAAATTTGTGCTGTTTGTATATTTGTGAATAGCTTTCAGTTGTATTTTGTGTTATATTAAAAATTATATATAACATATTACATTTAAAATACAAATTTCCAATTAATACCTGCCTTTCATCAATCCTGGGTGCGCCTATTGGTTGGGGTGGTGTGCCGCGAACGTGTAAAAGTTTGGTATCAATAACTATTTACATCATTGTGTGCAAAGTAGCACTTTGCAGCGTTATGACCCGAGTTTATTTATGTACAAAGCGAGCGCAGCGAGGGAGGTTTGCATAAATGAACAAGAGTCTTCAACGCTGAAAAGTGACCTTTGCAAGCAATGATGTATGTCATTTTGTTACATCATGTCAACTTATCAACGTTCGGTATGTGAAGAAAGGATATTATGGGTGCTCATTTAAACATTTTACTCATGTACTATATCGAATATAAGTGAAATTTATTAACAGGTACACAAGTATTAATTATACATTTAAATCTAATTAAAGTTTATTGGAAGTTATCGCCTGCATGGATGTGATGTGTCATTAATCCTTCTTGACTACTGTATAGCCATCGACTGAAGCAAACTTAATCACCGTCTGTATCCGTTCAGTTTTACTGAACACTGTCGCCATTTACTTTGGTCATTTTCTCTAAAGTTTCTTAATATTGGACGTTTCGCCATAATGGATTTACAGTGCACGTTAAACAATTACTTTTTACATACAGTAGCTAGTCCCGTCACTGCAAACTGGATAATAAAGCAGCACTCATTAACATAAATGGAAATAATACATTCTGGAATACGGTAATTTAAGTTGTTTCCATGTCATTGATTACTTTGCAACGTTCCGTCCTATAGGCCGCAACGCTGCAAAGTAGTACTTTGCAACGTTACGAGTAATTCACCAGAACGCTGTTAAGTTGAGATAATGTAACAAAATCTGTAAGGTGTGGTATCATGTAAAAGTAAGTGCTGTATCAAATAAATGTACAGTATCAAAGTGTCTCTTCTTCATTATTCTGGCTACACTGTTGGAAAACCATACCACACCCTGGTTTGCCATTCCACAGAGTGGGTGTCGCCGTGGAGTCAGATATGAGACCCATCACCCATATCTACTCTGGCGCACATGACCCACCATTGGCTGTGCAGCTCATCTGCTGTCATGCCCCGTACCCCTGCTGCCAGGTGCAGGTCGCAGTGAAGTGCACTCAGAGTGGACATGAGAACACTCTACTCCTGACCAGCCATTGGTAGATCACCATCTGCCTGGCCAGGCCATAAACCACTGCAGTCAAGTATATGGGTCCTTAATCCAGGACCAAGGGCGTCCTTATCCCAGAACGAAGGGGGTCCTAGTTACAGGACCAGATTTGCCCTAGTAAGAGGGTCTATGCAGCTACAGGTGGCACCTCCTTTATGCTGCATGGAGGTGGCAAATTTTCTTGCTCAATGACCTAGAAGAGAGTTGGAAAATAAAATGCCTCGAGTATAGTGAAAATAATGTTCAACATTAATTTACCATGCAATAAATAATTATATACTAAGCCTACAGCATTTTATTATATACGGGGCATTATTAAATTACACTTGTCCAATTTCACCTTAAAATCTCTAAAAAAATCCTTCCAGAGGGATATTCATCAGCCCCCATTTCTGTATCGATATTTTTCATGTATGCTATTCCCATCCCCCTTTCACACTCCCCTCACAAATCTGTAATCTTAGATAAAATATATAGTAGGCCCTGTTTTCCCTTATAATTCCATGGCGAGAGCCTTAAAAGTGAACTGTGAGACACGTGTAATAATTGATATAGGCTGCAGTTGTTAGTGAGTTGTTGGATTAGAACAAAATCAAACAGCTCCTACTCTAGCTTGCCTCACAGAATGTATGGCTTATCTTGCAACCATTGACACTGCAGCAAGAGATTAGGCACTTATGCTTAATTGTTTTGTCCGTTTTTATCAGCAGCTGTGGTCCGCTCTGTCGGAGATTAAGCTCACCTAAAATTAATTATGCTCATTATTTTTCGGAAGGTTTTCGGGTAATTGGTTCTTTGATTACCAAGAAAAAGTCAATCGATTACTTGAGGGTTGTTTGAGATTGCCGTAAATTAGCAATAGATTGAACCGTACTGAAGGAATTGAGACATGGGTGTTCAAGGAATCGAAATAAATCGTAAAAGTCATGATAATATAATTGAGTTAAGGGCTACGATTAATCAAAATGGCAAAGTATTTAAATCTGTTGTTTTCAAATTAATCTTTCTTAAAGACATGGGGAGAAACTGGACGCTAATCCCATCTTGACGAATTAATATCTCACCTCAAAAGTTAAATTCTCAATTTAGGGAAATGAGCAGGTTGCAATGGTACGATTTTCTAAGCAAAACAATAAACCAGACACAATAGTTCAGGCAGTTTCATTTTTGAGAGTAATTAGCTGTTATTTGCTGTGAATTTCCACTGGATGGAGATGAATTTTTTGGCAACGAAAGTCCCCCTATCTGTTTTTTTTTAAATATAATTATATAAATTTTAATTGAATATGTAAAAAGTTTTACGTTTGTAATTAATTATATTTCTTTCGATAATCGGCATGCTGCTTTGAGAAAGCAATGTATGTTTTTCGCCAAATTGCGTAGCCACAAAGCCTCGAACAATCTTTCGTGAGAATACCCGCATCTTTAAGGCCACTGTCCTTTATGCGACACTCAATAAAGTCATGGGCTGTCTGACACCTTGATTGATTATTCTTTCCATAGGGCAGTTAAAAGCGGATACATGTACTGTATGGAAGAATAGGTATGTAGTTCAAAATAATGTAAAGAAATCTACTGTAGAGGATATAAAAATATATTAAAAGATAAAATTGGGACACTTTAATATTTTCATAAATAATAGTTAAAAATTGTCCATCATATTTCAAATAAATATGGAAAGTCTATATTTGAAAGTTGAAACATTTTCGGTATCGCTATCTCTATCGCTTATTGCTTATTGCACCGTTATTTGATATAGGCCTACATCATTGTTATTTCTAAAAATAATTGATCACAATGCCGCAGCTTCACGTACTGTAGCTTAAGTGCACCTGCGCCTTTCAATGCACATAGGCCTACTTGGAATGCTGAAATATGTTTTACTTTATTAGTTCCTTAAAGTGCACCTGAATGATGAAAATAATAATATATAAATTTCTGACTTAAGCCTACATTCATGTCATAATCAGTTATTTATTGTGGAATTAATCACAACATGGAATATAAAGCCTACAAATTTGGGTTTTCTTACAACCAGTTTACAAATACATTACCAATCTGGCCAGTGAATTACATGCTAACTCGAGAATCTGTAAGCTGTACTAATTGGATGCAATTAGAATTATGACCATAATGCCGTTGTTCGAACCCCCTGGACAACATGTAACTAAGAAGAAATAATTCAAAGAAGAAAAATATTTCAAAAATAAGCCCAATGCACTCAAAACCTGCAAACTCGGTACGTATAACCCTTGTGTATAACCCTTGTGGGTAGTGTGTAGCAAAGGGTCATTCTCTGCTGCGTTTATTAAACCCAGAACTACAGTACCTAAAGCCCGGTTGACAATTGAGCGATAAGCGATAAGAGAAAGGCGATAAGCCGAAGCGGTCACAACCGGCGATAACAGATAAACGATAAGCCGAACCGTTCCAGGCCACAGCCCATAGTAAAATGATTATAATTATATATAACACAAATCAAGCACAATAATATTAATAGAAAAATGCACATAAATTAGTTTGTACTGTATATGTACTGTACAGTATGTATGTATAAGGGCAATTAATAAGTTAACAACTCTATTAGCATCACCGCGCACTAGTATTATTGTGCATAAATTGTAAGCGGGAACAGCGGTCCACATAGCAAACAGAGCGAATTGCACCAAGAACAAGGTTACAAGAATTATTAATTGTGTTAAATAAACTCGACACCGAATTATAACCTACAGTATATGTATAAGCATAGAAACATACTGTAGGTAAATTCAGTCTACCAAAAGCCAAAGATATGCTGCTGCTAGTAGGCTCATCAATGGTTAAAATCGCGGTATTTTAAATAAATTTCTTAAACAGTTGTTATATGCAACCCGCAGTTATTGTGCACCACGCTGGATTAATTCAAACATGACCATATAACGCTTTACAATAGATAGGAGTGCAGAAATGAACCCAGATATTGTTGGATTTCCGTAATAATTGAGACACCCCATTTTTTCGGACCTGTATAACAACAGTAATAATATACAGATAGTCCTCACTCGCCCCAAGTTAATTCAAGTCTTGTAATCTAGCAGTTTATATGATTACAGTGGGAATTCTTATATTTAAAAATAGAGAGGGAGAAATATAATCTTATCAAATTCTAATCACAGTAAGAAATTTTATTTGAAATTTTAATATCTATATTTAAATATAAGAAGAATATGATTATGTTATAATGTTAGATACATAAACTGATATTATCCGTATATCCACCTCTAAAACATTGATATGTGGGGCGAGCCACGAAAGTATGCGAGCTTAGCATACGGGTCATACGGGTCTTAGCGTATGGGATCAGCATACCATACTATGTCAACCGTTCTAAAGGTACGGGTATTTAAACGTTAATAACTCAACTAAACCTTGATGAAATCTAACCAAACTTTGTACACATGTTGTTTGGCAAAAGTTTAGAAAATTTTCAAATAGAATTTGCGTGGGGCCTTTAGGACGAGTGCAACGAGGCTAATGAAGGAGACGAGTATTGTGTTGATAATACTCCAAAACAACCTGGTTTAGCATATTGGACGAAATGTCATTTTGATCAGTACCGGTTGAGGAATATTTTGTGCTATTTATTTTGGTGATTAGATGTACAGGATGAATGCAACGATGATTGTAATGAAGACGTGTCTGTGTTGGCTATATTCGCAAACAACATGGTTTAGCATATTGAACCTGGGGCTGGCTGGGGGATGTCATTTTATCCAATACTGATAATGGAATGATGTAAGGTATATATTTGGTGACCAGGTTGTACAGGACAAACGCAACGAGTTTTGCAGTTGATACTAGTATCCTTAAATAGCCTTAGTTAGTAGGTTTACAAATTACAGTTAAAGCGTGTAAGGGCAAACTGAATAAATGGACCTCTGTTTGTTACAACCAGCGCCATACTCTGCCAAAATGCATACAGCGCCAAAATTGTTATGATTAAATTAAATGAAACAAATCTTTTCAACAAATCGGTTTATACTTCACAATGGCACACCCTCACAATCACTTCAATTTGAAAGTTAAAGTGATTGACATTTTGTTAGTGTACTACGCTTTTGTAACGCATTGGCCACTTCCAACATATTCCGATGGCGTCAAACAGATTCAGACAAATTCAAACAACTTCAGATAAATTCAAACAACTTCAGACAACTTCAGACAGCTTCAGACAACTTCAAACAACACCCAACATAAATTTTAAACACTTTCAGATGGATTTCAGACAGATTCAGATAGGCTCAAACAGACTAAATTTGTTGGAAATATTTTCTCCAACAGAATCAAACAGTACTAAATTTCCGCAGATTACCATTGTGCTTGTTTGAAGCTGTCGGAGTGTGTTGGATCCGATCGGATCCGATGGCATTCTGTTGGTGAGCGGGACTGTAATATACTCTGGTGATATACTGTATATTTGCCTGGTGGCTGTAGACTTTGGTGATGGTGGTACTTTAGGCTGACTTGGATTCGATTACCATAGACTAGTACTGCTTTACTGCTGTGTACCATGAGTGTAACTGTATGAGCGTGACTGTATTATATAAGGTAATATACACTACTACTGCTGTACCGTTTTATTTGCTTTCCTTGTTTCTTATAACGAAGGACTGTATGTCCGGATTGTGCCTTAGTTCTTGCGAGGCAGCTGCACGGGAAAACGGATCTCTCCTCAGTTGGCGTTCGAATTCACATAGCGCACACATATCCGGCAATAAACAGCAAAGTTTAATTTACTAATCAAGCAAACTTACCAATGAGTACAGTCAGTCGTGCAGTAGGCCTCTCTGCCTATCCTACCAGCCTACTGTACTAGTATCCGATTAAACGTATAATTTACTCATCCACTTCCAATGATATAGTAGAGTGGTACCGTACAGTACTGCATTAATGTCACTAAAACCTCCAAAACAATGGAATCTTACAGAATCAGAATCGATTTCATCTTTTAACAATTGGAAACAGAACTTATTATTCCAACTTTCGACTTCTGATGAATTTACAATATTTCTCGATTCAACATGGACTCCACAAATTGACGATCCGCTCCGCGGATTTGGGATGACGATGCAGCTGCTAATCCACGTTGTACTGCTGAAAAGACAGTTATTCTTCTTGAACGCATGCTGGGTTTCATTGCAGCGCATGCTCCTAGTACTATCCGTCCAGCCCTTCAAGAAGACAGTTTATCTTTGCAGTGGATTTGGCATCGGATCCGTTTACATTATGGATTCCGTCGATCTGAATCCAATTTCTTAAACCTTTCAGCGCTGAAGCGCGAAGATGGTGAGCGTTACAAAACTTTTTTTCAGCGAATCCGTGGTCAAATTCATGATAAACTTTTGTGTAGGGCATCAGGTTTATTATTTAATGGCAGTATCGTGGCACAGGATGAGCGTATGTTTCCTACACTAGAGCGCTATGCTGTACTTTATTGGTTGGAGAAAATAGATAATCGCCTTCCTGGCTTTATACAATGCCAATACGCTCATGATTTGCAGAAAATGTCACTCAAAGACATTGAACCCCTTGTGGTGGGCTTGATTGACTCTTTTCTTCTGGAAATGAATACCCAAGCTGATGTTGCTAGTCTTGTAGCTAATGTTGTTCAAATCGATTTTTAGAATACTTCGCAGTTTCGTAATCGTCCTCGTGTTCCTCCTCCTCAGTTTACACAACGCTTTGCTTCTGGCACCACACCCCATCATTCTGATACAGGTCAAAACCGATCTAATAACTCAAAATATTGGGCATTTTGTATGGCCTGTTCAAACCTTACACAGGGCATGACATCGATTCCTGTTGGGCTCTGTCACGTTCTGATCGTTTATCCTTAATGAAAGCTTTCACAGTTGAGACTTGTGAAGGTGATGATCATGATATTTTTATCTATGATGATGAAGATGATCCTACTCCTGATGCTAAATGTGTCTACTCAAGTATCAACCGCATTCAGTGTATGATTCTGTATCCCCTTATTTTTATGCTTTTTTGGTTGCAAACAATCTGTAGGATCACTGTTGATTCGGGTGCAACATCTAGCCTCATATCTCAGCCATTCGCTATATCAGCTGGAATCAAATTTACCAAATCTACACAGAGTGCCTGGCAACTCCACCAATTGCTTATTAAGACCCTTGGTGAGGTAAACATATCCCTTTGGCATGGTTGTACTGAGTTGGAACTTGATGCATTGGTCTGTGAATCCATGGACACCAATGTGCTCGGTGGAGTTCCTTTCTGTGTTAGGAATGGAATTGAGGTTCACATGGCCAGTCAGGAAATCATTTTAGCTGGTAGGGCTATCCCATATGGTGATCATTCTTCTCCAAATTCAAGTATAAAGTTTGTTCAAAGTTGTGTCTTGCGAAATGCCACCTCAACTGTACTCTATCCTGGCGATTTTCTTGAGGCTTACAATGACTCACTCACTGGATACCATACCATGGAGAATTGCATTACAACCTCACTTTGATTCTCCTGTACATGGTCATTGGCCCACACCTTATATCACACGTGTGATTGAGAACACAGTACGTATACCCAACCGTTCTGGATCACCAATTGCTTTAAAAAAAATCACAACATATTGCCCAAATACAATCTGTTGTATATGAAAACCACCAATTCACCCAGCCATTCATTGCCTCTATACAATCGAAAGTTGCCCCTGATACTGTTTATGCTTTCTCCTCTACAATTTCAATTGATCCCGACAACAGGTTGAGTCTCTCCTTTATAAATATGACCATATATTCAATCCATCTATTGGTGCCTACAATGAATACAGTGGGTGGATTAGGGGTGATATCAATATGGGACCAGTATTACCTCCCCCCACCAAAGGTCGCATCCCATTTTACAATTAATCTAATTTATCTCTCCTTCAAGATGAAGCCGATAAGCTCGAAGCGCTGGGGGTCCTAGTCAAACCAGAGGATGTTGGAATAATTCCTCAATGTGTGTTTCCCAGCTTCCTAGTTAACAAACCCGATGGTGGAAAACGGTTTGTGACAGCATTTAATAATATTACACAATACACAAGGTTGATTCCTTCAACTATCACTAAGTGTGATGATGTCTTACGCCATCTTGCATGCTTTAAGTTTCTGATAAAGAGCGATCTCACAAAGAGTTTTTTCCAGATAAGAGTTGCACTATCTTCAATGCCTTATCTTATGGTACAGCCACTCCTTATAAGGGCATTCGCTTATATGCCCGGGCAGCCATGGGAATGCCTGGGTCATCTGAGTGGTTGGACGAACTAATTTCCCGTGTTATTGGAGATCTTCTACAAGCCGGCTTTGTCATTAAATTAGCTGATGATCTTTACACAGGTGGAGACACAATTCATGATCTTCTTCTTCTTCTTGATAAACTCGACCGTAACAATGTTCAACTTTCAGGTCCTAAAACTGTTATAGTGCCAAAGTTCACTACGATATTGGGTTTGATTTGGAAAGGTGGATCAATATCTATCTATGGTAGCCACAAATTCTCTCCCCTCATTGCTGTTTCACCACTAACTACATGTACAGCTATGAAGTCATTTCGTGGAGTTGTCCAAGACATCGCACGGTGTCTCAAGGGTTATTCTTCATTGTTGTCTCCTGTGGAGGACAGTATTAAAGGTCTCAAAGGACAGGCACATATTTCCTGGACATCAGCAGGCAGGATGAGGCTAAGATATTAGATACAGATTAAAATTGAGTAATTCTATCCCAAAGTCGGTACTTAGAAATTTAAATAAATAATTAAGAAAATTTAACCAAACTTTTACTTAAAAAAAAACTTTCACATTGGCATCTTGGCCACAGTCAAACTACTCAAAAAATTCAATGCATTCTTCAGTCCTCGGGTCTCGCTCATCGGTTAGTCCAGTTGGCCCGTGGCGCTAGCGCAGTAGCGATACCAAACGTTGAGGTCGCCAATGACACTGCGACAGACAGGTGGTGGCCTTGATGGCGAGTAGTTTGAGTACCAGTACAATTCCAAAACGTTGCTGGGTATTGCACTATTGGGCTGTTGGGGTACCTAGTGCAGTA
>JAUCBJ010007424.1:0-47327 GCA_032718475.1 Nemertoderma westbladi
TCGCGGGTGGTAACAGTTGTCGAGTAAGGCAGGCATCGCGAGGTTAGGCTACGCGTAGGTGATACGCAGCGATTGGCTGAAGGCAAGAATACTGTTGGTGACAGATGGTCATTAAACACCACAATTTAGCACCGGAATTTGGCATTTTTTAATTGCCTCCGAGATGTGGCCCGTAGCCCAGGCTAGGGAGGACTATGCTGGGGTCACCTCTTCCTCTACTACTTCTACCCTAACGGCAGATTACTATGTAGGTGTGTTGTCCACCCCCCAGGATAAATTAGGAGCACAAGGTATAAGGTCAGTAAAAATGGTGGCTATAAAGAACTTCGCTACTACCCAAGCAGACCCTTATAATTGGGACGAGGATGAGAGCATCCAACATCTTAAGATACCTCGATTCCAGACAGATTATCCTGGAGTGCAAATACTCATCGGCCAAAACGCGCATGAGGTGCTCGAGACATTGGAGAAACGGCCTGCTCAACCGCAGCCACTACAAACCTATGCGGTAAGAACTAGAGTAGGTTGGTACTTCACTGGCCCTTCCCGTAGAACTCTCAAAGAGAGATTACCTCAACAACAGGTATACCAAGTAAAGGAATGGGAAGTGGAGAGCAGTGATGTGGACGATCCAACTGAGGAAACAACATACTCCTCAGATAATGACGATATTAACTCCAATGTAGATCAATGGAGACATTGCCTTGGGACGATTAATCCAGCCGACATCGCTTCCAGAGGAGCAACTCCTCAAGAACTGATAGATACTCCAGGCTGGTTAGGTGGATCCGACTTCTTAAGTAAAGAAGAAGAAGAATGGCCTCCTCATCTTACCCCGGTGAAGATTAGACAGGCCAAGGGAGCGGAGAAAGTAACACAACAACTCAATCGCCCAGCTAGTCGTTTATGTTTACTGGAAAGAGACCGAAAACTGTCCGGAAACTATGGAAGGCAAGATACTCTTCCTACGACCACTTCCCTAATCCGACAAATATCTAGGGACTCCATAACGTAATAACATATGGAGTGGGCGTGTGACTATATCATTTTATATTTGTTTTTATTTTATATTTATGTATGTATTAGTATGTAATTTTATTATAATCGTTTCCTTTAATTTTATTTTAGTAAAATGTTATTTTAGTGATTATTTAGTAGATTAGTGCAATATATTAGTGTTTATTACGTACGTAATTACTTATAATATATTTAGTGCGACGGCGAGAAATAATTATTTTTTCTCTTTCCTTACTGTCCGTATCATATTATAAATACGTGACTACAGTAAGATGAAATGTCCGTACTTATTAAAGTACAATAAAGCCACTACTATATTCAAGTATTATTGTTAGGCAGAGTATTAGGAATGCAAAGTTCAGATCCTCGTGTCTCGGCTAAACCAAGCTCTGGGTAGACCTTGGAAACGACTTGCCTCTTCACACTGACATTGCTTCGTGCGATATTGCTCTTCTACCTTATATTAAATAATACATATAGTAGCGTGATGTCCCTCTAACAGTAGCGTAAAACGCAAATAAATCTGTTAAACCTTTTGACCATCTGTAATTCTAGTTGATTAAGATATCGCGGCACCCACCGATATACTTGAAAGACAAATTCTAGAATCAATGGTTAACGTCTCCAGACAAGTTCTGAAATAAATCGGTGCCCATCTTAAATATTAATTTAATATTTATTAAAATCTGTAAAATTAAGATCCTTTAAAATTTCTAGTCAATTAAGATATCGCAGCACTTACCGATACTCTTAAAAGACAATTTTATAGAATTAAGGATCCTCAGTCCCCGGACATGCTCTGGAATAAAAATTGTGTCAATTTTAACATCAAATAATAAAATTCACGGGAATAAATTTAAATTCATATTTTAAATGAATTTCACAAATTGTCATTTTGTGCAATTTATAACATTCCCAAAATTCCATTAATTAATAGATCATGGGAGCGGAGATTCATCCTATTGAGTGTATTAGAGTGCGAGAATCCCCAACATATAGTCAATAGCCGATAAAATTAATAAAATCATGCATAAAGAGGATATTGACAATTAAAGAATTATTATTAAATAGCATCCCAGATCTGTATGCATGAGAATTACCCTAATTCTACCGCTAGCATTCCATAATGTCACCATAGCAACACCCACGCTAGAATTAGAAGCAAGTTAAAAGAACAATAGAAAGCTTGTCCCATTGCCTAGCATAGAGAATACATAGCACACTGTTAGTATCCAAAGATACACAGTAATAACGTGACATTCTGGAAGGCACTGACTAACGGACAAATGGCCTGTATGTGTACAATTGGTGACAGTTGTGTGGAATTTGTGCATTTATAGGTGAATGTTACTGCTAAAGTATGTTTACAATAGCTAGTCGCAATTGTGAAAGTAGCCCAACTCTCCTATAGAAAGAACCTAAAGTGGATTCAAGCCTTTGGGACGGACAGTGGAGTGACTTGTGCCGGTTATCGTTGTCTTGCTGTTGCTACATGTTTGCGTAAACACCGCGACGACGGTACATCGGCGCTGAGAATCCCACTGTCCGGGGGCGAAGAGAGGTAGGCAGCGACGCCCGCTCGCCTAAACATAAACTCATTACAATATTAATAAACTCAGATAGCAGATATGACGGAGTTGATAGAAGATGATCTTGGTATCAGGGAGCGATATACTCTACCTTTACAAGCATTTGTGGATAGCTTGATATGCGGTGAAGCCGATCCAACCATTACGGAGGACGATGGTCGTTATATCGAACCGCCGATGTCCCAAGAGCAACTTACGCGTGAATTGGACTATCGAAAATTCACCGCTCGCTATACGCATCGTAATGGTACGTATATGGACTTCCTAACTACCGGCCATCCTATCGATTTACATGATACGGACGATGTAGACACCGAAAGGGAAATGGTTCTATTTAAATATCATACCCAGCGGAGTCGTAACGATAAACCGAGAATAGATCACGAAAATTATATTCGTAACAGACTGAGAAGACGAACCAATATGCCTAGAATCTGAGGAGATTCAGCCTATCGTGCCCGGAACAACGACAACGATTACCTCCTAGAATGGTATCAAGGTCCACAGTGTCTCACTGCGTACGATTATCGCCATGCCAACTATGTTTCTCGGCAACGTTGTCGGTTATGCGCATCGAGAGACCATGTTACGCCCATGGACACAAACATCCGCTGTTTCTATTTCCACGAACAACCGGCGATGGAAATTTATTGCGCGTATTGCAGACTCAATAACTTGCACATTTTTGCGGTTTGCCCTCAATTTATGACTCAATGTCACCGTTGTCGGCTAAAGGGACACGCCAGTTTCGATTGCCCTTTTAATCACGATTTAGAAAGCGTAGATGAAATGATCACACTACGTTACATCAGAGCTTGGGAAGCGAACGCTGATTTACATTGTGATTCGCGCCATCGCTATTATCCTGGACGCGCTTACGAAGGAGTTTATGCGTTCCATCCTTATCTATTCGCTTCTGTCGAACAGAAATCACGCATATCGAGTTACGAACTACTGAAGCGCGTCGGAGAATGTATTTCAACCAAGTTCGTACGCAAATTTCTCAGGAGTGTTAATCCTAGCGACCTTCATTCCTATAGCTTAATCAATTATATCCGTCAGGACCCGGACTATGGAGACTTATTTGTTAACTCACACCCCGAGTTACAGGAAGTATATCGACGGCCTTATGAATACCGAGCCTGCGAACGCGAGTTGGAAAGAACCATTAAACCCGGAGGTTTCTAACTGCCTATGGTCCACCCACGGCTCTCGTTCAGACCACTCGTAAAGGACCCGTAAGAGCGGCTGTCTTAAAACGAGCTCTCAAAGCCGTTAGACCCCTCTCCCCCGACGTTGATGTCAATCAACCCGGTACTTCGACTGGCGGATACACCGACCATAATCCTACACCCTCTGATGCAATTATATTGCACCCTTCACCCAGGAGTTATAGCCCTCCTTGTAAAGTGGCCCGCCCCAAAGAGAAAAAGACTCTGGCTAGCTTTAAAAAACTGCGTAAACGCCGTCCGCGTAAGAAAGACTAATTGTTTAGAGTATTTACGTATATTAGAAACTGTGATTTTGTATATTTTATAGACTCAAATCCCATTTTCTGGGAGCGGTGTAAAAGCTTCTGTGGGATATAACTGGCCCTTTTGCTTTGCAATCCAGTTTCCCCCCAGGCGCTGGAATACTCTAAAAAGCTTTCTAACTATATATATATCCCCCTCGCCCGCAAGGTACCGTTATAGGTGTTTTAACGGACATAAACGTCATTCTTCTATATGTGTGCTTTGGCGGACATGGTAAGGCAAAAAACCCGCAATGCGTAAAATACCCTGGCACAGCTTAGCCTTGATGATTCAGATTACGACATCTAACAGCTGGTTGCTGACATGGAAACGGCCATTGGACACATGGTTCTTTGTTTAGCTTAACAGCCAATCAGAGCGATTTTTTCTGTCGATGTGGAGATATTTGGCCGATCATGCTAGGAGTGTTCAGTCTTACTGGTTTTTCTTGTTACTGTTGTGTTGTTTCTATCTAGGCCAAGAACACCGGCTCTAGAGTCAACTCGTTTTCATACTTTAGAAGAAACATTAGTAGGCTTAAATTATAGAGCGTATAACTGTTATCATAACATAACAATCAGTGCATAACAATCGGTGCAACTCCGTTCAGTCTTGCATTATCGGTTCAACATACATTGTTGTGCTGCTGTTTGCTGTTGTCATATTTTGTATCAGTTGGTTGAATATTATTTGGAGAACATCTATAAAGAACCCAAATTTCCCAATTTTCTTGATACACTACAGGTTAGAGAGACAGGCTATATATAACAATTGCGACTTATGTTATCGTGGTTTGTAGTGAACCTAATGCTATTTGATAGACACTACATAGGTCAATTGCTGTTCTCTTTATGTGTGATCAAATTCATTGACGGTCGGCAGATTAGTGTGCAGTATTGTGCGATACCGGTAGTGTGCATGATTGTGACTGATAACAAAGCATTTCCTAAAGAATGCGCCTTATACGTGAATCATAAGCCTTACCGTTGCGTGTAGTATAAGTCATAGCTCTGTTTACTTAGGTAGAGCGCCACGTCCTAAAGGAACTGTTAATATTTCCCGAAAGTGAATAATATTTGTCAGAAATTACTTATTAACGATCAATCGAATAATACAGTAGGCTTCACTGCAA
Organism: Nemertoderma westbladi; assembly: GCA_032718475.1. Taxonomy (NCBI): domain Eukaryota; kingdom Metazoa; phylum Xenacoelomorpha; order Nemertodermatida; family Nemertodermatidae; genus Nemertoderma; species Nemertoderma westbladi. The sequence continues at coordinate 5,253 of JAUCBJ010007424.1, forward strand.
TAATAAAATTTAAGCCACATCCGAACCCAGTCTCCCGGGAATATCCAGCGGGTGAATGGACGCGCACTAGGCTGGCTTCGGCTAATGTTGTGTTTATTGGTATTAAATATTTGTCAATTTCTAAAGTCTATTTATAAACCAAAAGACATATAAATTTTGGCAGGTTAAACTGCTAAAGGTCTTCAAAAGCGCGTACAGCTTATCTGCCAAGGCAGTCAGCTCACCTTGTCGCATTGGGGACCCGAGTGTTAGGGTGTTTACTGAGGCTAGTCTAGTGACTTGCCTCAGATTCACCAATGGCTTTGTTGGTCGGGGTGGAACATGAGAGTAGCCTCCAACTCCAGAATCCCTCTCCCCATCACAATCTGGCCTCCCTGGTGACCCAGGGTTTGGGCCAGAAAGGTCATCAGGAAAGGGACTCAAAGAATTGTTGGCTGCTCTCTCTCCAGTAGGGGGTGAGACAGGCAGCCGGTCAGGAGTTAACTGACGCCTGTGAGGCCGATTGTGTCCGGTAATTCCACTGGCCTCTAGTGGCCGGACCTCCGCATTGCTAATGTAATCCATAGTGGGGGTTGGGGGGTGCTTTTTTGCCGAGTCAGCTCTCGGGGCAAATACCACACCCTGGTTTGCCATTCCACAGGGTGGGTGTCGCAATGGAGTCAGATATGAGGCCCATCACCCATATCTACTCTGGCGTACATGACCCACCATTGGCTGTTGCAGCTCATCTGCTGGGTCATGCCCTGTACCCTTGCTGCCAGGTGCAGGTCGCAGTGAAGTGCCCTCAGAGTGGACATGAGAACACTCTACTCCTAACCAGCCATTGGTAGATCACCATCTGCCTGGTCAGGCCATATACCCCTGCAGCCAAGTATATGGGTCCTTAATCCAGGACCAAGGGCGTCCTTATCCCAGAACGAAGGGGGTCCTAGATACAGGACCAGATTTGCCCTAGTAAGAGGGTCTATGCAGCTACAGGTGGCACCTCCTTTATGCTGCATGGAGGTGGCAAGTTTTCTTGATCAATGACCTAGAATACCTGACCTGACCTTAAAGATACGGCAGCGAATTTTAGAGATGAATATACATTTTTCCAGGTGAATAATTACTATAATTATAGTCTGTTCGAGAACGGAATACACAGAGAATATCACCTGTTCTAAGAGTGATATACGATATATCAACCTGAAGCAAATAAACTTTAAAGTATATTAACGTTAAATAAAGTTTATTTGCTGAAGGTTGATATATCGTATATCACTCCTAGAACAGGTGATATTCTGTTTATCACATGTGTTCGAACTTATTGAACACGAAGAGGGCCATAGCGAACCCCACTCCACAATTTAGTATTTTCTTCTCCAATTTTTTTATTATAGCTTGTACTTGTTGCTTTTTGTGTAGAAATCGTTCTAGAATATGCTAGCTATTTATTTTGAAAAAATGAACCCTCAGTTACAAATATTTGTTATTCCAGAACATATTTTGGAAAAATATCTTGATTATATTTTAAACACAGGGGAACGATTAATTATACACCACCTAAAGCCGCGTTCACACTAAAAGAGTCAAAGTCAAAAAAAAATAAATGTATGATTTTTTAATATCGAACATTGTGTAGGGCCTACACAAAATATTAAAAATATCAAAATCTAGCTAGTATACTATATCATTTTTGTAATTAAAAGAAGCAATTAATTAGTAATATTTACAAGTTTCAACTAATTTTTCAATATAGCTAACTGTATATCACACGGTGTGATATTGATATACAATATATCAACCGCTAAAAATAAGTGAGAACGTGTGATAAACCTGTAAACGGATATAATACCTGAAGCAAATAATACCGAAGTACAGTATGTAGTTATACATGATTTATTTGCTGGAGGCCGTTACTGCTCACAAAAGCAAAAACAAAAAGTTGCAGCTGTACCGGTATGTACGACTAGAGGAGAGGACAGGAGGATCACTGCATTACCAGATTACAGCATTAGAGTAGGCTACTGAACGAAACCATAACTACAGAACTACTGCACTGCAGCACTGACCGAACTGTACTGAACTACTGGTACCAAACAGCCAGGCCAGACTACTTCTGTACTTGACTACAATCAGACAATGTAGCAATGGCAGAATGGACCGGGAGCAAGTAGAGCGAGAGTTCGAATGTTCCGTATGTCTACGACTTTTACATCAGCCTCGAGTTTTGATCAACTGCTCCCACTGTTTCTGTTACAAATGTGTAATAAAATTTTCTAAACAACGCGGTGATGGATTTTCGTTGGAATGTCCACGTTGTCGGAATTCCACCGAGGTTGAGAAACTGGATTCTTTGCCGACAGTAAATCATGTCGTCACTTCTATGATTGATATGATTCGAAAAGAAAAAACATGCGACGAGTGCGGAAAAAACAAAGGAACTAATCCCTGCGAACGTTGCGAGACCGAATTGTGCAGAAAGTGCGAACCTTACCACGTCTGTGTCGCCAATCCACCTAATTCGGGAGCAGCTGGAGAACCGACGGGATGCTGGTCTAATGACGTAGATCTCCATAAACAAGGAGCTGTTGGTGGATCTAAAGAACCGGATCCCGATCTGTGCCTAATCCACGGTCTAAACAAACGCCATTATTGCGAGAAATGCGAATGTGTTGTTTGTCGCCAATGTCATTCCGTTGACGATGTTTCTAAAGATCACGAGGTCGGATATACGAACGAAGTCTGTAATTCAATCAGACGAAACTTAGTAGAAGGTCCGGGAAAGTTGAGAACACGATTGGAGACTAAACTAACAGTGTTGGAGGGAATTCTGGGGGATTTAGATGACGTCACTAAAGTTTCCACCGACGACATCCGCAAACACTTACAATATTTATACAACGAATTAAAATCAGCCGAAGATACAATGATAAAGCAGGTCCGGGATTTAAATACCAAAATGGCGGGAAAAATATCAGCAGCGCAGGAAATTCTCGCTAATATCGAAATTCCTGAAGAAAACGAATATTATAAGAAGATAAAGAATTCCGAGTTGATCAAAGAAATAGCGGAAGCCAAGAAGATCCTAAAGAAATATAAAGAAATCGAGCAGCGGATTTCTGAGATCGAAGTTGTAGAGGTACCGGAAATTCGTTTCGTTCCGGTCGAGTTACAGAAGGACCTGGAAGGGATTACCGGCCGCGTTGATATTTTAGATAGCGGCGATGGAGGAGAGAAGATGGCGGTTCCAGTAGAAGAACTGGAGGTTGAGAAACGTTTTGACCTCCACCAATACGAAGATATTTTATTAAGAGATCCGCCGCTAAAGGAAACATGTCGGATCGACTGCCGGAGAATGGGAATCGGTAAAGTCGGTACCATTGGTGGTGGCGATAGGAACCTGGGGATAACCGATTCCCTAACTAACAGGATTTATATTTACGAATTCAACGACGACGAGTATTTATCTCTACGTGGTGAACCTATTATTCTTGAATCCGACTGCAACGCCGAAAAGAAACAGATTAAGTTTCTAGATAATTACTACGAGGAAATCTGGATCGCCGCAACGGAAGAATGTGTATTTGTAATAAACCCAGACGGAGGTGATGTCAAACATTTGTGTCTTGGTAAAGAGAGATACCGGGGTCAACCAATAGGCCCAATGGTCGGTATCCATGGTGATTATGTGCTAATGTCAAACAACTGCGTGATTAAACTGGACCTGCGCGATTGTTCTAAGGAATGGATATCCCGTATCGAAGAACCCGGGAAACTCCTTACCATCGGTTTTTTTATATATATGGCCGATTTAATCGTCGGATTATTCCAACCTAACAAACATAAGTTATCCATATGTTTCTATAAGGTTACCGGCACCGGACCCAACGTTACTCTCGTATTGGATAGAAGGCTATTCGTTCTAGATTGCGGTAAATCCATCCCTATTGGGGTGGTGGAACTACTGCAGAATCCGTCATTGTATTTCTTGGTTCCTCTAGAAGAAGAAGGGAATCATTATCTGGGGGTTTATAAAGACGATACAAACGTAACTAAAGTATCCCGATTGGGTGCCGTGCCGGTATACGGGTTCGGTGGGATGGCTATTGTGAATAATAATAGTGGATTCTTTCTGTACGAAACTCTTAGTAACAGTTTACTTTATATTAAATATAACTAAATCAGCTACACCTATCGATAAATTGAGTTTTAACTCGCTAACTATATATAACTGTTTACTTAACTCTTTCTTTCATTTAATACAGGCTCCAGTCTATGTCCCCGTATTTTATATATGACTGAGCTACCCCACATAGATATTTAGTAAAGATATGAGAAATTATAAAAAATTTTCACCAAACGGTTCCACTGTTTTTTTAGAGGGTCTTAACCCTATTACCACTGGGGTGTTTTGACCATTAGCACCACTACTGGGGGGGGGGGGGGGGGGGGGCGATTCGGCCCACCCACTATATTTTTGTAATCGTCCAATGAAATCATACAAAATTTGGGCTGTTGGTAAAACAACTATAGCTGAACACTACCAAACCTTAAAAAGTTAAAATTTCATAAGCAGTGACTCATAATTTTGATGAAAATAAAAGTAGTCTCAGGACAAAATTACAAAATTTTTCGTTTTCTAAAAACTAATAGTGTGGCAGTGTTGGCTTGATTTAGTAGGTTTTTCAAGACGCTGAATCGAATGTGATTATATTCCATTTCCAAAAATTGAAGTGGATGCTATTTTTCGTGCACCTAAGAAGTGGCACTTCAAACTTTGAAAAATTAGATATTCAGAAAATGCCCCTAATTTTTTTATTTCAACGCATTTTTTATAGGTTTTCTGGGCCGCTGAATCGATTGAAAGTAATATAGAAGCCTGAAGACTTAGAGGTTAGCCATTTTTTGAAATCAAAACTTTAGTGTTTTTTCCGAATAAAGTAATTTTGAAAATTTGAAGTGCCACGCCCTAATTTTGGTGCACCGAAAATTACGTACACTCGTCGGTAAACCGACTTTCGAGGCGCCAAACAACAATTATTTTTCTATAAGCTCCCCACCCATCCACTGCTCCCCACCCATCCACTGCTTCCTACCCATAAATTGCTCCCCGCCCATCCATTGATCCCCACCCATCCATTGCTCTCCACCCATCCATTGCTCCCCACACATCCATTGCTCCCCACCCATCCACTGCTCTCCACCCATCCATTGCTACCCACCCATCCATTGCTCCCCACCCATCCATTGCTCCCCACCCATCCATTGCTCCACACCCATCCATTGCTCACCACTCATCCATCCCTCCCACCCATCCATTGCTCCCCACCCATCTATTGCTTCCCACCCACCCATTGCTCCCCACCCATCCATTGCTCCCCACCCATCCATTTCTCCCCACCCATCCATTGCTCCCCACCCATCCATTGCTCCCCACCCATCCATTAATTGCTCCCCACCCATCCATTGCCCCCCAACCATCCATTGATCCCCATCCATCCATTGCTTCCCACCCATCCGTTGCTCCCCACCCATCCATTGCTCCCCACCCATCCATTGCTCCCCAACCATTTTTTTTTCAATCAATCAAAGGAACCCTTAAGGGTTCATTTATTTGTTTCGTTATCATAATACACGCTCTCAGTATTATAAACCCATCACCAGTTTAGGTACAGTGCGTAATTGGGGTTTTATTGCTATTTAGATTATATGGATCGGTGCTAGGTTTGGAGTTCCAATATTTGTTTACAGTATTGTAGTATTTATGAGAAACAGGAAACAGTAGCAAAGCTAGTATAGTTCCCTGTTGCCGTGGCGAGCGTTTTGTTGTAAATATTACATATCAATCAATTTAATTCGTACAATCTGCTGATTTTAATATATTTAAATTACATTTTGAGATTTTAAAAAAATTTGAAATATCCAGTTAATGCGATGTGATATACGATTATTAATAGATACAAATTTATTTAATGAGTTTAATAGATGATCGGGCCTAATACTATTCTAGGACTTATTTATTTTAAGTTTTATTCTATTTTAAGTTAGATCGCTTAGCAATGACTTTTTGAGATTTTGGGTAAGTGCTTTCTTAGTTTTACTTTCTTTTATTTTCAGGGGAAGTGAATTCCATATCAAAGTACCGTGATATTTGAGTGATCTTTGTGTTAGAACCAGTCTTGTACGTGGTATGTAATAGTTCATTGATGTGACGGATCTTGTAGTGTACTTATGTATAGTAGAGGGGAGGGAGAAAAGTGACGTGATAAAAGATTGTTTTTTTGAGTTTTTTATTTCCCACATTAATTTTGATGTTTCCAATATATGTAACTTTTCTATTGGTAATATTTCCAGAAATTTATAGATTGGGTTTGAATGAGCTTGGTAATGATTAAATGTTATTGCACGAATTATTTTATTTATTTTTACTCTGAGTGGGTATATGTATTTATGGTGCGTGTTTCCCCATAATATTATACCATATTGAATATATGGGTGTATCAGTGCATAGAAAATCATTTTTAGTATATTTAATGGCAAGATATGGCGAAGTTTAAAAAATATTCCGCAGGATTTCGAAATTTTCTTCAGTATGTAGGAGCAGTGATATTTCCAAGATAATTTATTGTCTATCCAGATGCCCAAAAATTTTGTTTCATTTGTTTGTTTGATATTAACATTATTTATTTTTATTTTTTGAGTGATAGTAGTATTTGAATTTGAAAATATGAGATATTCGGTTTTTTTAAGATTGAGGGATAGTTTGTTGTCAGTGAGCCATTGATCAATTTTCGAGAGTTCATTATTTACTTTTGTAATTAGTGTGTCCTTGTTGGTGTGACTGTACAGTATGTTAGTATCATCGGCAAAAAGAGTAGTATGTAAATTTGTGCAGTTCGGTAAGTCATTTATATACAATAAAAATAGAGTAGCACTTAAGATAGCACCTTGTGGGGTACCACAATGTGGGGTAAGAGGGTCGGAGTGTGTATTGTTTATAACAACTGTGTGTGAGCGATCATTGAGGAAGCTTGTGAATAGTTGGAGCGGAAGACCTCTGATACCGTAACAGTTTAATTTTTTTAAGAGTATGCTATGGTTCAGGGTATCAAAAGCCTTTTTTAAATCTATAGAAATTAGGCATGATGATTCGTGATGGTCAAGAGATTCAAGCAGTCTTTCTGTGATTGTAAGTATAGCGTCTGTTGTAGTAGAACGTTTCCTAAAACCGTATTGGCAGTGAGATAGAATTGAGTATTTTTCTAAGTAGGTTATGAGTTGGGTATTAATTATACGTTCGTAGAGTTTGCTAAATAGCGGCAAGACCGATATTGGTCTGTAGTTGTTTTTATCTGTAGGGTCGCCTGTTTTGTAGACTGGGGTAATTTTTGCTTGTTTTAGTACTTTTGGGAAAATTCCATTATTAATTGATTTGTTAATTAAGTAAGTTAAGTGAGGTGCTAGGTCGTGTGCTGCAGTTTTAACTAGTTGTATGGGGAATAGGTCATTAGTAGAGCAGTTGTTGTCTAGGTCTAGTAGGTAATATAGTATTTCAGTTTGCGTTGTATCTGATAGGTAGAATGAGTTTGACTTACGGTGGTTTATGAATCTAGTTGGGTTACGGTTACTTCTCGGAATTGTCTCTGCTAGTTCTGGACCTATATTAGCGAAGTGTTGGTTAAGTACATTGGCAATTTCTTTTGGGAGAGTTTTATTTATGGTTCCTACTGTTGTTGATATTCTAATTTTTTTTGGAGTATTCAAGTTATTTGACTTATTTAGTGCTTTGTTTATTGTTTGCCATGTTTTTTTTGTATTTGTTTTGTGTTTCTCGAATTCTGAGTGGTAGTAGTTTTTTTCAGCCTTTCTAAGAGTTGTTGTTAGTTTATTGCGGTATTGTTTATAAAACTGTTCTTTTTCGCATGTAGGGTTAGTAATTAGATTTGCATATAGGTCATTTTTCTTGATTGTTGATTGTACTAACGCGGGAGTCATCCAAGGTTTTTTAGGAATTTCTTTTTTTTCTAGGATCTTTCTTGGCAAGTGTTTATTGGTTATATTTTGAAAATCAGAGTAAAATATTTCGAATTGTTTTTCTATGGGTACTGTTGTTTTGTTATATGTCCAGTTATTAATATCTTTTATGTCTGAAATAAATTTATTTTTGTTATATTTGGAGTAATCATATACATATTTCATTTCTTGTTGCGTAAAGTGGCAGGAATAATTTTGTATGATTGCAAAAGTGGCTAAGTGATCAGTTGATCCTTGTTGGCTTTGGAAAACTCCAGATGATACTGTGGGGCGAGCCACGAAGTTGGCGGAGCCTTAGCGAATTGACACTGTTAGGGGGTGGGTCAATTTATGCAAATAGTTGTCGTCGTCGTCGTCGTCGTCGTCGTCGTCGTTACGATTTTGACATGCTAATAACTTTGTCGGATTTAAAGCTGCCAAGTTGAAAATTTGTAGGTATCAATATGAGCAAAAGTTGAGATTTTTGAGAGACTTTCAGACACCATCAGTGCAATGGTCTCCCGCTAGAGGGCCACATGTCTAAACATTAAATGCCCTCCCATTTCTTTGCTTTTAATCCGTTTAAGCTGAAACTTGGCAGATATGTATTAGACCATTAGCTGTGACTTTCAAAGGAGGCGAATCCATCTGCAGTTCTCCAGTCTGCCGCTAGAGGGCCAAAGGTCTGAAAGTGAAATCGTTGTCGTCGTTACGATTTTGACATGCTAATAACTTTGTCGGATTTAAAGCTGCCAAGTTGAAAATTTGTAGGTATCAATATGAGCTAAAGTTGAGATTTTTGAGAGACTTTCAGACATCATCAGTGCAATGGTCTCCCGCTAGAGGGCCACATGTCTAAACATTAAATGCCCTCCCATTTCTTTGCTTTTAATCCGTTTAAGCTGAAACTTGGCAGATATGTATTAGACCATTAGCTGTGACTTTCAAAGGAGGCGAATCCATCTGCAGTTCTCCAGTCTGCCGCTAGAGGGCCAAATGTCTGAAAGTGAAATCGTTGTCGTCGTTATGATATTGACATGCTTATAACTTTGTCGAATTTAAAGCTGCCAAGTTGAAAATTTGTTTTGTTGAAAATCAGTTCAACAGTCACCCGCTATAGGACTACTTTATGCCTGAAAGTGAATAGATTCTCCCGTCTCATTGATTTTAATCAGTTTAAGCTGAATCTTGCCATATATTCTGGACCACATGCTGCGTCTTTGTGGGGGGGGGGGGGGGGGGGGGGAGATGAGATTTAATCGGTCTGCCGCTATACGACGAAATTTCTGAAAGTGAGATCCGTCTCTCATTTCGTTATCCGTTATTCAAGATGAAACTTGGCCGATGTACGTATGTACTATTCATCCATAGGCTGTGTCTTTGTGGGGCTGGAGACCCTAATCCATCTTCAGTTCTCACTATACCGCTAGAGTCAGAAATGTCTGAATAGAAATGAAAGAGGTAAAAAGTGATTAGGCGAAATCTGCTTAAAATTTGCTAATACAGTAATACTTTCGAATTAGTACTTAAATTAAATTTAAGTCACGTGCTGCGCGAAGGCCCCACTTCGTGTTTTATTGTTAATAATAGTTGATATATGGTCTATTAAAGTTCGGGAGTATGGTGTAATTCTAGTTGCTTTGTCTATTATTTGTTCAAATCCATTTGATTCTATAGTTTGTATATAGTTATTGGCGTGGTTAGAGCGTTTCAATAAATCTATATTCATGTCGCCGGTTATTATTATGTCAGTTGTATTTTGATTGATCGAAGCTAAAACCGCATTGAAATTATCTATGAAATCGTTAGTATTGCACGAGTCTGGGTGGTAAATAGTTCCAATTAATATTTGTCTTTTGGAGTGATTATTATTTGAAGATCTGTTTATAGTAACCCAAGTAGATTCACAGTCGGTTTTTTAGCCCATATTTTCGGTGTGTAATAAGTGGGGTTGAGTAGCCGTCAATGTGTAAGTAAGATAGATCCGTCTCATCTGTAATAAATGTTTCTGTAAAAGTTAGTATGTCGAAATTTAGGGTTAGTAATGATAGGAAGTCAGAGGTAGGCGCTAGATTTTTGTTTAGGCTTCTACAGTTTACATGAAACACTGAAAAATTTGTATTTTTAGAATCAAACTTGTTATTAAAATTTTGTTCATTATAATACTGACAATTTGTTTTTATATTATTTAAATTTTGGTCCGGGTCAATATTTTTAAAAGTGCTATTAGAGTCCATATAATTTTCGGGTAATAAAATATCAATGTCATTGCTTTCAAAAATATCATAGTCATCGGGCGGAATAGTATTAAAAGGAAAAATATCATTGTAACAGAATAAACAGTAAATATTAGATAAATTCAATAATGGAGTAGTAATATTAGAACCGCATTGCTGGTGGTAAGAATTCTTACAGATATCGCATACTATTTTCCTATCTTTTTTATTAAATTTTGAAAAGCAGAAATGGCAGGATGTACGAGGGTCATTGACTGGCATAAAATATATTTTGGAATTTAATATAAAATACCATCCATTGATCCACACCCTTCCATTGCTCCACACCCACCCATTGCACCCCACTCATCCATTGCTTCCTTAACCATTCAATGATCGCCACCCACCCATTGCTCCCCACCCATACATTGCCCCCCACCCATCAATTGCTCCCCACCCATCCATTGCTCCCCACACATCCATTGCTCCCCACCCATCCATTGCTCCCCACACATCCATTGCTCCTCACTCATTCATTTCTCCCCACCCATCCATTGCTCCCTACCCATTCGTTCCTCCCCAACCACCCATTGCTCCCGACCCATCCATTGCTACCCAACCATCCATTGATCCACACCCTTCCATTGCTCCACACCCACCCATTGCACCCCACTCATTCATTGCTTCCTTAACCATTCAATGATCGCCACCCACCCATTGCTCCCCACCCATACATTGCTCCCCACCCATCAATTGCTCCCCACCCCTCCATTGCTCTCCACCCACCCATTGCTCCCCAACCATCCATTGATCCCCATCCATTCATTGCTACCCACCCATTCATTCCTCCCTCCCACCCATCCATTATTCCCACCCATCCTTTGCTCCCCACCCATCCATTGCTACTCACCCATCCATTGCTCCCCACCCATTCATTTCTCCCCACCCATCCACTGCTCCCCACCCATCCACTGAACCCTACCCATCCATTGTTCCCCACCCATCCATTGCTCGCCTCCCATCCATTGCTCCTCCTTTGTACAAAGACTGCAAAGTTCCGGAGCGGTACCGTCTAGCGTGGTCGAGATTTAGGCTGGGTAGCCACAGCTTCCCCGTAGAACGAATGAGGTGGGCCAGGGTACGTGATACTGAGCGCTTCTGTGTATGTGGAGCTATCCAGACGGAACAACATATTGTCACCGTTTGCCCATTTACTGAGCGATCCAGGAGACATGTCAATGGAAGCTGGTCTGATTTAACAAGTTTATTTGGTTTTGGTAATCAAGTGGAGGTAGCTAAAATGATCGAAAGTATGACCCACGATTATTAATAAGTGACTAAGTAACAAATAGCGAATTATTTATTGGATGGAGCGCGATTCGAGTATTTAGTATAATGTAATTTTCATTTATATATTTTATGAACCTACTGACCATAATTATTTAATTAAGTGGAACATGATAAATTGTGAAAGAAGCACTGTTCTTTATTTATTTACATAATATTATTTATTTATTTTAACTATAACTTTTTATTACAATACACTAGACCCAGTATCACACGGCTTGACAATTATTTAGATATAACATATTTATTCATTTAATTATATTAGACCCAGCATCGCACGACTTGACAGTTAATTAGAGATGTACTCGTAAGTAGGTACTTTTATTGTGCTATTTCTGTTCGGAATTTAAATATTTAATTTTTTCTGGTAAATCTCTTTATATTATGGTCGTGCACTACCGCTTCAATCATGTTACTGTACTGTTAATTATTGTGCAAGTATTGAACTGTATAGAGAAGTGTAGACAATAAACAATCAATCAAATCCCCACCTATCCATTACTACTCACCCATCCATTGCTCCCCACCCATCCACTGCTCCCCACCCTTCCATTGCTACCCACCCATCCATTGATACCCACCCATCCATTGCTCCCCACCCATTTATTTCACCCCACCCATCCATTGATCCCCACCCATCCATTGCTCCCCACCAATGCTCCCCACCCATCCATTGCTCCCCACCCATCCATTGCTACCCGCCCATTCATTTCTCCCCACCCATCCATTGCTACACACGCATCCATTCCTCCCACGCATCCAAATTGCTCCCCACCCATTCAATTCTCCCCACCTATCCATTGCTCCCCACCCATCCTTTGCTCCCCACCCATCCATTGATACTCACCCATCCATTGCTCCCCACCCATTCATTTCTCCCCACCCATCCACTGCTCCCCACCCATCCACTGAACCCTACCCATCCATTGTTCCCCACCCATCCATTGCTCGCCTCCCATCCATTGCTCCCCACCTATCCATTACTACTCACCCATCCATTGCTCCCCACCCATCCACTGCTCCCCACCCTTTCATTGCTCCCCACCCATCCATTGCTACCCACCCATCCATTGCTCCCCACCCATTTATTTCACCCCACCCATCCATTGATCCCCACCCATCCATTGCTCCCCACCAATGCTCCCCACCCATCCATTGCTCCCCACCCATCCATTGCTCCCCATCCATCCATTGCTCCCCACCCATTCATTTCTCCCCACCCATCCATTGCTCCCTACCCATTCGTTCCTCCCCAACCACCCATTGATCCCCACCCCTCCATTGCTCTCCACCCACCCATTGCCCTACCAACCATCCATTGATCCCCATCCATTCATTGCTACCCACCCATTCATTCCTCCCTCCCACCCATCCATTATTCCCACCCATTCTTTGCTCCCCACCCATCCATTGCTACTCACCCATTCATTTATCCCCACCCATCCACTGCTCCCCACCCATCCACTGAACCCTACCCATCCATTGTTCCCCACCCATCCATTGCTCGCCTCCCATCCATTGCTCCCCACCTATCCATTACTACTCACCCATCCATTGCTCCCCACCCATCCACTGCTCCCCACCCTTCCATTGCTCCCACCCATCCACTGCTCCCCACCCATCCATTGCTCCCCACCCATCCACTGCTCCCCACCCTTCCATTGCTCCCCACCCATCCATTGCTACCCACCCATCCATTGCTCCCCACCCATTTATTTCACCCCACCCATCCATTGATCCCCACCCATCCATTGCTCCCCACCAATGCTCCCCACCCATCCATTGCTCCCCACCCATCCATTGCTACCCGCCCATTCATTTCTCCCCACCCATCCATTGCTACACACGCATCCATTCCTCCCACGCATCCAAATTGCTCCCCACCCATTCAATTCTCCCCACCTATCCATTACTACTCACCCATCCATTGCTCCCCACCCATCCACTGCTCCCCACCCTCCCATTGCTCCCCACCCATCCATTGCTACCCACCCATCCATTGCTCCCCACCCATTTATTTCACCCCACCGATCCATTGATCCCCACCCATCCATTGCTCCCCACCAATGCTCCCCACCCATCCATTGCTCCCCATCCATCCATTGCTCCCCACCCATTCATTTCTCCCCACCCATCCATTGCTCCCTACCCATTCGTTCCTCCCCAACCACCCATTGATCCCCACCCCTCCATTGCTCTCCACCCACCCATTGCTCCCCAACCATCCATTGATCCCCATCCATTCATTGCTACCCACCCATTCATTCCTCCCTCCCACCCATCCATTAATCCCACCCATCATTTGCTCCCCATCCATCCATTGCTACTCACCCATCCATTGCTCCCCACCCATTCATTTCTCCCCACCCATCCACTGCTCCCCACCCATCCACTGAACCCTACCCATCCATTGTTCCCCACCCATCCATTGCTCGCCTCCCATCCATTGCTCCCTACCTATCCATTACTACTCACCCATCCATTGCTCCCCACCCATCCACTGCTCCCCACCCTTCCATTGCTCCCCACCCATCCATTGCTACCCACCCATCCATTGCTCCCCACCCATTTATTTCACCCCACCCATCCATTGATCCCCACCCATCCATTGCTCCCCACCAATGCTCCCCACCCATCCATTGCTCCCCACCCATCCATTGCTACCCGCCCATTCATTTCTCCCCACCCATCCATTGCTACACACGCATCCATTCCTCCCACGCATCCAAATTGCTCCCCACCCATTCAATTCTCCCCACCTATCCATTGCTCCCCACCCATCCATTGCTCCCCACCCATTCATTCCTCCCACCCATCCATTGCTCCCCACCCATCCATTGTTCCCCACACATCCATTAAATGCTCCCCACACATCCATTGCTCCCCACCCATCCATTGCTCCCCTCCCATCCATTATCCCCACCCATCCATTGCACCCCACCCATTCATTCCTCCCTCCCACCCATCCATTATTCCCACCCATCCTTTGCTCCCCACCCATCCATTGCTACTCACCCATGCATTGCTCCCCACCTATTCATTTCTCCCCACCCATCCACTGCTCCCCACCCATCCATTCCTCCCACCTATCCATTCCTCCCTCCCACCCATCCATTATTCCCACCCATCCTTTGCTCCCCACCCATCCATTGCTCCCCACCCATCCATTGCTCCCCACCCATCCATTGCTCCCCACCCATCCATTGCTCCCCACCCATCCATTGCTCCCCACCCATCCACTGAACCCTACCCATCCATTGTTCCCCACCCATCCATTGCTCGCCTCCCATCCATTGCTCCCCACCTATCCATTACTACTCACCCATCCATTGCTCCCCACCCATCCACTGCTCCCCACCCTTCCATTGCTCCCCACCCATCCATTGCTACCCACCCATCCATTGCTCCCCACCCATTTATTTCACCCCACCCATCCATTGATCCCCACCCATCCATTGCTCCCCACCAATGCTCCCCACCCATCCATTGCTACCCGCCCATTCATTTCTCCCCACCCATTCATTGCTACACACGCATCCATTCCTCCCACGCATCCAAATTGCTCCCCACCCATTCAATTCTCCCCACCTATCCATTGCTCCCCACCCATCCATTGCTCCCCACCCATACACTGCTCCCACCCATCCATTGCTTTCATTCAATATTATTGAGTTTTTTTAAAACATGTAAATTTTATAATAATAATTCTATAATTTTCTAAATATACACGTTTTAGATAATATATAATAATACTCACTCATATTATATTATGACTACAATCTTATCAGATTAATCAAATAATTTTTCATATCGCTTCACCAAATCTGTGCAACCCGGAAGGCCTGAAAGTTTATTGCCGTGTGTTGAGAAAGTCTGCAAGTTTATTTCCATGTGTGAGAAAGACTGTAAGTTTATTGCCGTGTGTGAGAAAGTCTTAAAGTGTATTGCCGTGTGTGAGAAAGTCTGCAAGTTTATTGCCGTGTGTGAGAAAGATTGTAAGTTTATTGCCGTGTGTGAGAAAGAGTGTAATTTTATTGCCGTGTGTGAGAAAGACTGTAAGTTTATTGCCGTGTGTGAGAAAGACTGTAAGTTTATTGCCGTGTGTGAGAAAGTCTTAAAGTGTATTGCCGTGTGTGAGAAAGTCTGCAAGTTTATTGCCGTGTGTGAGAAAGATTGTAAGTTTATTGCCGTGTGTGAGAAAGAGTGTAATTTTATTGCCGTGTGTGAGAAAGACTGTAAGTTTATTGCCGTGTGTGAGAAAGTCTTAAAGTGTATTGCCGTGTGTGAGAAAGTCTGCAAGTTTATTGCCGTGTGTGAGAAAGTCTTAAAGTGTATTACCGTGTGTGAGAAAGTCTGCAAGTTTATTGCCGTGTGTGAGAAAGATTGTAAGTTTATTGCCGTGTGTGAGAAAGAGTGTAATTTTATTGCCGTGTTTGAGAAAGATTGTAAGTTTATTGCCGTGTGTGAGAAAGAGTGTAATTTTATTGCCGTGTGTGAGAAAGACTGTAAGTTTATTGCCGTGTGTGAGAAAGTCTGAAAGTTTATTGCCGTGTGTGAGAAATTCTGAAAGTTTATTGCCGTGTGTGAGAAAGTCTGCAAGTTTATTGCCGTGTGTGAGAAAGACTGTAAGTTTATTGCCGTGTGTGAGAAAGTCTGAAAGTTTATTGCCGTGTGTGAGAAAGTCTGCAAGTTTATTGCCGTGTGTGAGAAAGACTGCAAGTTTATTGCCGTGTGTGAGAAAATCTGAAAGTTTATAGACGTGTGTGAGAAAGTCTGCAAGTTTATTGTCGTGTGTGAGAAAGACTGCAAATTTATTGCCGTGTGTGAGAACGTCTGAAAGTTTATTGCCGTGTGTGAGAAAGTCTGAAAGCTTACTGCCGTGTGTGAAGAAGTCTCATAAACAATTTGTTTGCTTTCTTCTATTAATTAATATTAAAGCAACATTAGTAGCTATTTTTTATGTTGTTAGCTAGTCATTAAAAGTTTTATTATTGTTATGTTCAGTAAAAATTATGAAGCACGTCACCGGGGTTTGAACCAGCCGTATACGTATGTTTCGGCCTGCGTCACCAGGGTTTGAACCAGCCCTATACGTACGTTTCGGCCTGCGTCACCAGGGTTTTAACCAGCCCTATACGTACGTTTCGGCCTGCGTCACCAGGGTTTGAACCAGCCCTATACGTACGTTTCGGCCTATCAGACCTCAACTCATTTATTCCATTTCTGAACAAAACCTTAATCATGTCCCAGAATATAGTGTCGTAATTCAGTTACACGACCCCCCCCCTAATTTTTCTACAATTCTTAATTAAATTGCATGAAATTTGAAACAGAGAGTTTCACCTCCCTACCACTGACTGGGTGAGCCAGTATTTTTGCTCTCAATCTTTAGCTAAAAGCGTTTAAAAAGTGTCTCCGGCGATATTACACCATTCCCACCGCAGTTATTCTTCTACCTTATGTTGCTGTGTGGAAAGCTGGCAATGCAAGGATTCCAAATATGTAACACAATCTGAATTACGTTGAAAAATAGCAGAGATATGTGCGTTCAAATGTTACATGGTTATGCACCTACGCGAGGCTATTTCATTCTATTTAAAAAATGCATCATATTCTGGAATATTTTGTTTACCATGCAACATTTGAACGCCCATATCTCAGCTATTTTTCAACGTAATTCAGATTGTGTTACATATTTGGAATCCTTGCATGACCAGCTTTCCATTGGTACCAACAAACAGCTATAAGGTAGAAGAATAACTGCGGTGTAACTGGTGTACAGTAATATATCTGGAGACACTTTTTTTAAACGCTTGTAGCTAAAGATTGAAATAATTAATTTCAAAAAATAAAAATTCTGGCTCACCCAGTCAGTGGTCGGGAGGTGAAACTATCTGTTTCAAATTTCATGCAATCTCATTAAGATTTGTAGAAAAATTAGGGGGGGGGGGGGAGTTGTCACTGAAATACGACACTATATTCTGGGACATGGTGTAAATATTTGTATTTTTAAACATAAATATTATTTAAGTTAAGTGATACAATAGCAAATATGTTCTAGAACGTACCGCTATTTAATTGTAACGCAATTGTAATGGATTTAATTCTGCGCCCTTCAGAATAAAACTCTTAATTAAAAATGTAGCTTCTAACTCAATAGGCCATAGCCGTAAAATGTTGTTTCTCTGTATGATAATACGTAATGACCCGGCAACATTGATAACAAAGAATACCAAACATAAAAACAACAGATGGGTAATACTAAAGCAAAATTATCTTCAAAAGTCTGCAAGCGAAGCAGTGCGGGTGCTACAGGGGAAGCAACGAGAGGTCGCGCTTCTTCCTTTGGAAAGACCACAAATTGCTCTCCAGGAAATAAAAGAAAACGGTCAAGTCAGCAAGAAGATGTTCCCGTCTTGGTGACACACGGGAAATCAATGAAAGTTCATCGCGAAGCTTTCTCCCTTTTCGACAAAGACGGAGACGGGAAAATTAACAGCAGTGAGTTAGGGAGTGCGCTGGGTATGCTGGGACTTAACCCGACATCTAGCGAACTACTCGATATGGTTAACAACCTAGATGAGAACTACAACGGTGCCATTGATTTCGAAGAATTTAAGGGACTTATGTCGAGAAAAGACCCGGAAGATGACCCCGAAGCCGAACTAAAAGAAGCTTTTAAAATATTTGATACAGAAGGGAAGGGGTCTATATCGTCTGGTAAAGTACGCGATATCATGCTGGCCTTGGGTGAAAGCTTTGATGATGATGAATTTAATAATATTATTAGAAAGCTTGACCTGGATAAGGACGGCAATGTCAGTTGTGGGGAATTTCTGAAAATGTTGGAAAAGCAAAAATAAAATCTGTATCAAATTATTATCATATTTATTTCACAATTTTAAATTAGTATGTTATTGCTTTAAAATAACCTACAACGTAGTCTGAGAAGCTTCTACAAAGTATACGTCAGATCAAAGAATAAAATTACTTTCGGTATCTAAACTGCTGTTTGGGAATTGTTAATTCTTCAGTATCTACTGAATAAGGAGCCCATTAGTTGGTGGTTATTCTACGGTATTTTTATATAGTATATACTTAACATTCCAAATTAACCAACTTACACCGGGGATGGCCAAACCAATGTCATACAAAGCGGGGGCGGTTTTGTGCCTAGGGACTTGATGAGACAACTCCTATATATAACTCCGCATATTGTCTTGGTGGACATGTGTCCATTGTACTTGAGACAGTGAACCCTACGTAGTAACTTGTATGAACGTATTATTGTTTGTATGGGCCATCAATAGAGATCTAAATAATCGAACCTTTGGTTTTTTTATGTAAAGGCCAACTATTATTTATACATGGCAAGTCTTTTCCCTAAAATACGGAATTATCCTGCACCCAGTAGTGGTGTGGGGCGAGCCACGAAGTTGGCGGAGCCTTAGCGAATTGACACTGTTAGGGGGTGGGTCAATTTATGCAAATAGTTGTCGTCGTCGTCGTTGTCGTCGTCGTCGTCGTCGTCGTCGTCGTCGTCGTCGTCGTCGTCGTCGTCGTCGTTGTCGTCGTCGTTACGATTTTGACATGCTAATAACTTTGTCGGATTTAAAGCTGCCAAGTTGAAAATTTGTAGGTATCAATATGAGCAAAAGTTGAGATTTTTGAGAGACTTTCAGACACCATCAGTGCAATGGTCTCCCGCTAGAGGGCCACATGTCTAAACATTAAATGCCCTCCCATTTCTTTGCTTTTAATCCGTTTAAGCTGAAACTTGGCAGATATGTATTAGACCATTAGCTGTGACTTTCAAAGGAGGCAAATCCATCTGCAGTTCTCCAGTCTGCCGCTAGAGGGCCAAAGGTCTGAAAGTGAAATCGTTGTCGTCGTTACGATTTTGACATGCTAATAACTTTGTCGGATTTAAAGCTGCCAAGTTGAAAATTTGTAGGTATCAATATGAGCAAAAGTTGAGATTTTTGAGAGACTTTCAGACACCATCAGTGCAATGGTCTCCCGCTAGAGGGCCACATGTCTAAACATTAAATGCCCTCCCATTTCTTTGCTTTTAATCCGTTTAAGCTGAAACTTGGCAGATATGTATTAGACCATTAGCTGTGACTTTCAAAGGAGGCGAATCCATCTGCAGTTCTCCAGTCTGCCGCTAGAGGGCCAAAGGTCTGAAAGTGAAATCGTTGTCGTCGTTACGATTTTGACATGCTAATAACTTTGTCGGATTTAAAGCTGCCAAGTTGAAAATTTGTAGGTATCAATATGAGCTAAAGTTGAGATTTTTGAGAGACTTTCAGACACCATCAGTGCAATGGTCTCCCGCTAGAGGGCCACATGTCTAAACATTAAATGCCCTCCCATTTCTTTGCTTTTAATCCGTTTAAGCTGAAACTTGGCAGATATGTATTAGACCATTAGCTGTGACTTTCAAAGGAGGCGAATCCATCTGCAGTTCTCCAGTCTGCCGCTAGAGGGCCAAATGTCTGAAAGTGAAATCGTTGTCGTCGTTATGATATTGACATGCTTATAACTTTGTCGAATTTAAAGCTGCCAAGTTGAAAATTTGTTTTGTTGAAAATCAGTTCAACAGTCACCCGCTATAGGACTACTTTATGCCTGAAAGTGAATAGATTCTCCCGTCTCATTGATTTTAATCAGTTTAAGCTGAATCTTGCCATATATTCTGGACCACATGCTGCGTCTTTGTGGGGGGGGGGGGGGGGGGGGGGGGGGAGATTTAATCGGTCTGCCGCTATACGACGAAATTTCTGAAAGTGAGATCCGTCTCTCATTTCGTTATCCGTTATTCAAGATGAAACTTGGCCGATGTACGTATGTACTATTCATCCATAGGCTGTGTCTTTGTGGGGCTGGAGACCCTAATCCATCTTCAGTTCTCACTATACCGCTAGAGTCAGAAATGTCTGAATAGAAATGAAAGAGGTAAAAAGTGATTAGGCGAAATCTGCTTAAAATTTGCTAATACAGTAATACTTTCGAATTAGTACTTAAATTAAATTTAAGTCACGTGCTGCGCGAAGGCCCCACTTCGTGTATACACCTGGTATCCTGCCTGACCACCCACCATTTGCAATTTAGTAACCGTAATTCTTTGTATTTTTGGTATATAGGCGTACTAACAGTACTGTTAATATCAGATACCTGGGCCATGTGTCTTATCTGATATTACGGCTTCGTTGTTTGACAACCTGTGAATTTGTTTTTAGCGAAAGAGATGGACAGGCAGACTTAGTTAAAGACAGAACATTTCCCCCGTCAATTGACCATACTAACTATCGCATTAAACTTGCACAAAGTAAACAATATTTCCTGACTTTAAATCACTTTAATCTCGACAGAAAAACTGTGATAAGGACGCGGACAGTGGTGTTTGGGTGTATATTTTTGTAACTTAAATTCACCAATCCGATCTATTAATAATCAACTTCCCCACCCTGCAGTTATGATAATTTGATTTCAATTGCATTAATGAATGACAGTATTGTTTACGAATTTCTGACGTCATTGATTAATGACGAAAATCGTGACACGATATAAATGGGATGTAAATATCGCAGACTAATGTAGAGTAGATAGCAACGCCATTGCCGTTGGGGGAAAAAACTCGTATCACAATAAAGTCTTAATGTATTAAACAAAAATGAAAAAGTTACATAATAAGAACGACCAATGTATTTTATAGATTGATGTCTCTGCTACACTCTAGAAACATAGAAAAAGCAGAGAGTAACCAGTTAGGTCCATGAATTAAATATAACATTTATAGCAAAATTAATGGAGAAGCCTATATGATTGTTACACACAAAAATAAACAGTATAAGTGCGTTTCTAGATACTTTTAAGCGAATTGTACCGCAGTACCGGTAAGCACAAACGTTGAAAAGTATAAAGCTAATATAATACAACAGGGGTCAGGGAAATTCCGTAGGCTTAAGTAATTAATCGAATCGTAGGCCTGAAAAGAAATTAAAATCAGGACTGCGATTATAATTGTTTGTTGTGTTTTAGGTTTCAATATCTTAGTTTCGCTCAATATATATACTGCAAGGTTCAACAAAACCTAAACCAGTTGCAGTTACGGTAAGAAGAGAAACTAAGTTTTCCAGTTATCCAGTGAGGCAAAGTAAACTAAATAGTATATATTAAAAAAACTCTAATTATATATAATTATAATACACAATATTTTTGAACAGCGGCTGTTCTTACAGTACAGTACAAGAATGCCTAACACAATCTATGACCGACACAAAACTACAGTCACCAATCACGACTCTTGACTTTGATGAAAATGATACAATAAACCCAAAACTGCGAGCCAAATGATAACTTCATATAATTTATGCTTTTAACTGAAGGAACATTATTATAATAATCATTTTACTGGTAATATAAAAGCAGCTTTATGATATGCAGTAGACAGCACAAACCCTGCTGTTACTGGTTCGGCTTACCGGTACTGAAAAATAACAATACACGTTAAAAAAACATTTAACATTATTTGGAATTGGGTGAAGTGTACCACTTTATTTCAATTGTTAAAATGAAACTAAATACCCAATTTTAAAGTTATTGAGGTTATTATTTATTACAGTTTAATGTTAATTTTGCATCTAAAAACTGCATTTTGGATTAATTTTGTTAGTTAATTTAATTTGCTAATTTCCTTTAGAATTTACCGTCGACGATCTCATAACGACCTTATTTATACCGCTTAGACAATCCAATGGCATTGAATAGGCGGGGAGACAAACGTTATTGCCCAACTGACAGCGCGCCACAATCAACGTCTTGTCACCTTTCACAGCCAATAATAATTAATCAACTGACTAAAATTGACACTTTGGACCGGTATATTTGTATTTGGCATACCAATTTATTAAAAAACAAACAATAATTAACAAATGACTACCATCAGTGTGGAAATGTTACGGCCTGGCAGAGCGCCATCTTATAAAACATATTCATTATCTATGGGATATTGAGAAACCGAGCTGAGTTGGAACTTACAAAACCGAATTGTACGTTTTCGCGTTTCGCCTCAATCCAATTCTTTCCATATCGTAGGAATCTAAACTATTTATTTATCAACAAGTTAACAACTATGTGACAACCATTTCTGAATTTTGATTAGAAAACAAGTTTAAAAGACTTATCTTAAGTAATGATCATTATATAATAGCTAAATGAGAACATCCAACAACCATCATAATAAGAAAAGATATTATTTATATATTATTCATTAAAATTACTTGTTAGAAAAGGAACGGAGTAACAGTCGAAATAAAATATATTTCCTGAACGGCAGGTGCGTAAAGATTACTCGTTCGATTTGGTCGTTTAGCACGATTCAATCACTATTAATATCCTGAAATATTGGGAAACTGAAACCTTCTGCGTACAGAATGAGAGCCACCGGGATTAACCAATGATACAGAGGCTCGGCCCATGGTAACCAATAAGATGCCGTATACTGTGTGTAGAGTGTGTTCGAGTTTTGAGTCCTATTATTATTTGTCGTAAAGTTTATTGGTTGTCTTCGCCTTGATCGTCCCCATCACCAGCATCGCTGGTCCATAGCTGCAAACATAAAGGAGTGTGGTGGTAAGGGTGGGAGTGGTAAGGGTGGCAATGGTAAGGGTGGCAATGGTAAGGGTGGCAATGGTAAGGGTGGGAGTGGTAAGGGTGGCAATGGTAAGTGTGTGAGTGCTAAGTGTTGGAGTGGTAAGTGTGTGAGTGGTAAGTGCGTGAGTGGTATGTGTGGGAGTGGTAAGTGTGGGAGTGGTAAGTGTGGGAGTGGTATGTGTGGGAGTGGTAAGGGTGGGAGTGGTAAGGGTGGGAGTGATAAGGATGGGAGTGGTAAGGGTGGGAGTGGTAAGTGTGGGAGTGGTAAGGGTGGGAGTGGTAAGTGTGGGAGTGGTAAGGGTGGGAGTGGTAAGTGTGGGAGTGGTAAGGGTGTGAGTGGTAAGTGTGGGAGTGGTAAGTGTGGGAGTGGTAAGGGTGGGAGTGGTAAGGGTGGGAGCGGTAAGTGTGGCAGTGGTAAGTGTGGGAGTGGTAAGTGTGGGAGTGGTAAGGGTGGGAGTGGTAAGTGTGGGAGTGGTAAGGGTGGGAGTGGTATGTGTGGGAGTGGTAAGTGAGGTAGTGGTAAGTGTGGGAGTGGTAAGTGTGGGAGTGGTAAGGGTGGGGATGGTAAGTGTGGGGGTGATAAGTGTGGGAGTGGTAAATGTAGGAGTGGTAAGGGTGGGGGTGGTAAGGATGGGAGTGGTAAGGGTGGTTAAGTGTGGGCATGGTAAGTGTGGGAGTGGTAAGTGTGGGAGTGGTAAAGGTGGGAGTGGTAAGTGTGGGAGTGGTAAGGGTGGGAGTGGTAAGTGTGGGAGTGGTAAGTGTGGGATGGTAAGGGTGGGAGTGGTAAGGGTGGGAGTGGTAAGTGTGGGAGTGGTAAGGGTGGGAGTGGCAAGGGTGGGAGTGGTAAGGGTGGTTAAGTGTGGGTATGGTAAGTGTAGGAGTGGTAAGGGTGGGAGTGGTAAGGCTGGGGGTGGTAAGGGTGGGAGTGGTAAGGGTGGTTAAGTGTGGGCATGGTAAGTGTGGGAGTGGTAAGTGTGGGAGTGGTAAGTGTGGGGGTGGTGAGGGTGTGAGCGGTTAGTGTGTGAGTGGTAAGGGTGGAAGTGGTAAGTGTGGGAGTGGTAAGGGTGGGAGTGGTAAGGGTGGTTAAGTGTGGACATGGTAAGTCTGGGAGTGGTAAGGGTGGGAGCGGTAAGTGTGGGAGTGGTAAGGATGGGAGTGGTAAGGGTGGGAGTGGTAAGGGTGGTTAAGTGTGGGAGTGGTAAGTGTGGGAGTGGTAAGTGTGGGAGTGGCAAGGGTGGGAGTGGTAAGTGTGGGAGTGGTAAGGGTGGGAGTGGTAAGGGCGGTTAAGTGTGGGCATGGTAAGTCTGGGAGTGGTAAGGGTGGGAGCGGTAAGTGTGGGAGTGGTAAGGGTGGGGGTGGTAAGGATGGGAGTGGTAAGGGTGGTTAAGTGTGGGCATGGTAAGTGTGGGAGTGGTAAGGGTGGTTAAGTGTGGACATGGTAAGTCTGGGAATGGTAAGGGTGGGAGCGGTAAGTGTAGGAGTGGTAAGGGTGGGAGTGGTAAGGGTGGGAGTGGTAAGGGTGGTTAAGTGTGGGAGTGGTAAGTGTGGGAGTGGAAGTGTGGGAGTGGCAAGGGTGGAGTGGTAGGTGTGGGAGTGGTAAGTGTGGGAGTGGTAAGGGTGGGAGTGCTAAAGGTGGTTAAGTGTGGGCATGGTAAGTCTGGGGTAAGGGTGCGAGCGGCAAGTGTGGGAGTGGTAAGGGTGGGGGTGTTAAGGATGGGAGTGGTAAGGGTGGTTAAGTGTGGGCATGGTAAGTGTGGGAGTGGTAAGTGTGGGAGTGGTAAGTGTGGGAGTGGTAAGTGTGGGAGTGGTAAGTGTGGGAGTGCTAAGTGTGGGAGTGGTAAGGGTGGGAGTGGTAAGTGTGGGAGTGGTATGGGTGGGAGTGGTAAGGGTGGTTAAGTGTGGGCATGATAAGTCTGGGAGTGGTAAGGGTGGGAGCGGTAAGTGTGGGAGTGGTAAGGGTGGGAGTGTTAAGGGTGCGAGTGGTAAGGGTGGGAGTGGTAAGGGTGGTTAAGTGTGGTAGTGGTAAGTATGGGAGTGGTAAGGGTGGGAGTGGTAAGTGTGGGAGTGGCAAGGGTGGGGGTGGTAAGGATGGTTAAGTGTGGGCATGGTAAGTGTGGGCATGGTAAGTGTGGGAGTGGTTAAGTGTGGGAGAGGTAAGGGTGGGAGTGTAAAGTGTGGGAGTGGTAAGGGTGGGAGTGGTAAGTGTGGGAGTGGTAAGTGTGGGAGTGGTAAGTGTGGGAGTGGTAAGTGTGGGAGTGGTAAGTGTGGGAGTGGTAAGTGTTGGAGTGGTAAGGGTGGGAGTGGTAAGTGTGGGTGTGGTAAGGGTGGGAGTGGTAAGGGTGGTTAAGTGTGGGCATGGTAAGTGTGGGAGTGGTAAGGGTGTGAGTGGTAAGGGTGGGAGTGGTAAGGGTGGGAGTGGTAAGGGTGGGAGTGGTAAGGGTGGGAGTGGTAAGGGTGGTTAAGCGTGGGAGTGGTAAGGGTGGGAGTGGTAAGGGTGGGAGTGGTAAGTGTGGGAGTGGTAAGGGTGGGAGTGGCAAGGGTGGGAGTGGTTAAGTGTGGGCATGGTAAGTGTGGGAGTGGTAAGGGTGGGAGTGGTAAGTGTAGGAGTGGTAGGGGTGGGAGTGATAAGGATGGGAGTGGTAAGTGTGGTAGTGGTAAGGAATGGAGTGGTAAGTGTGGGGGTGGTAAGTGTGGGAGTGGTAAGTGTGGGGGTGGTAAGTGTGGGAGTGGTAGTGTGGGAATGGTAAGTGTGGGGGTGGTAAGGGTGGGAGTGGTAAGGGTGGAGGTGGTAAGTGTGGGAGTGGTAAGTGTGGGAGTGGTAAGTGTGGGAGTGGTAAGGGTGCGAGCGGTAAGGGTGGGAGTGGTAAGTGTGGGAGTGGTAAGGGTGGGAGTGGTAAGGGTGGGAGTGGTAAGTGTGGTAGTGGTAAGGAAGGGAGTGGTAAGTGAAGTGTGGGGGTGGTAAGTGTGGGAGTGGTAAGTGTGGGGGTGGTAAGTGTGGGAGTGGTAGTGTGGGAGTGGTAAGTGTGGGGGTGGTATGTGTGGTAGTGGTAAGGGTGGGAGCGGTAAGTGTGGGAGTGGTAAGGATGGGAGTGGTAAGTGTGGTAGTGGTAAGGGTGGGAGTGGTAAGGGTGGGAGTGGTAAGGGTGGAAGCGGTAAGTGTGGGAGTGGTAAGTGTGAGAGTGGTAAGGGTGGGAGTGGTAAGTGTGGTAGTGGTAAGGGTGGGAGTGGTAAGGGTGGGAGTGGTAAGTGTGGTAGTGGTAAGGAAGTGAGTGGTAAGTGTGGGAGTGGTAAGTGTGGGAGTGGTAAGTGTGGGAGTGGTAAGGGTGGGGGTGGTAAGGGTGGGAGTGGTAAGTGTGGGAGTGGTAAGTGTGGGAGTGGTAAGGGTGGGGGTGGTAAGGGTGGGAGTGGTAAGTGTGGGAGTGGTAAGAGTGGGGGTGGTAAGGGTGGGAGTGGTAAGTGTGGGAGTGCTATGTGTGAGTAGTTTGTATCCTCCGTAAAGTTGTTGGGTTTACGGTTGAAAGTCTTCGATACTTACAGTTAAATTATCACGGAGAAGTTGCATTATTAACGTAGAATCCTTGTAGGAATCCTCCCTTAATGTGTCTAATTCAGCAATAGCGTCATCGAATGCCTAAAACAATTATTACTTCCTGATATTACCAGGTTATTAAATCGCCTACATTACGCGTTAGTTTAATATATTTAATTAGGATTAGTAGGCATACTACTACTATTATTATTATATTAATAAGCAGCCGGTGAAATATTGCTGTAGAACCAACCGATTTGGCAAGACTGCAAGCATCTTCTGGGCAGTTGAGGATCTCATAATAGAATACTGAGAAGTTTAGTGCCAACCCTAGACGGATGGGGTGGGTGGGGGCCATCTCCTTCTTGCTGATCTCGTAGGCCTTCTTGTAGGAGGCTTCGGAGTCAGTGATCACCTCGGTGCGCGCATCGCCGGTGGCAACCTCGGCGAGATAGCGATGGTAGTCGCCCTTCATCTTGAGGTAGAAAACCTTGCTATCAGCGGCTACCGCTTTAGATATTAGATGCTCATCCAACAACGCCTGTAGGGAGTAATAAAAACTGTAGTGTTACCGGTATAATATTGAAATATTTACTTCTATTATTATAGTACCCGGTATAACTGTTTTTTTAGAAATCACAGCTTCACACAGAGGCTTCACTTTTTTCTTGCTATGATTTGATTATTTCGGTGATGTAGAAATTGAATATTTAATTAACCTTGCAGAGTTTAAAAAATTCGCCACGTCTATTACAGTATTAGTCAGACTCACTAGAACATCGTTGCATATCTTGGTGAGTTCTTCCTCTATCTTGTGCCGGTATTCCTTGGCGAGATTCTGTTTTTGGGAATCTGTCTCGGCCTTCTGTTCGATACTAGATATGACCCTCCAGGACGACCTGCGAGCCCCGACCACGTTCTTATACGCAACAGAGAGAAGATTTCTCTCCTCATTAGACAACTCCTCAGAGTTCTCGGTTACCTGGAAACAGAGAAAGGACAAATTGTTATTTATTTCAGAACTTCCGTATTATTATAATCATTTAGTCCTACCGGTACCAAATGAACACAGAAACAGAAAAAATTCAGAAATTAGGGTTAGGGTTGGCCAATCGTCTATCCAAGCAGCCAAGTTTCTCGACGCAACAAACCAACCTGTTTCATCGCCGAGGACATGTCATCGTATCGTTCGGCCTGCTCAGCGAGCTTTGCCTTTTGTACGAGTTTATCTTTCAGAATATCTGCCATTGTGTTTAGTGAATGATGAACCGGATGAAATAATGGGGTTTACAAAATGCAAATATTGAAAATTAAACACAAAACAACAAACTGGCAAAACTCACAATAGGCTACCGGTACAAGACTCTACGGGAAAACTTTAAATATTGTCAAACGCCTGTACCGTACGTAACGTACCGCGCCTACTAGGCTATTACATATTCTGATATTACAGTATTACGCCTCTCAGCATCTGTATAGGTGATAGGCCCTATGCAGCTATGTACCGGTAGGCTATTATGTACATAGGACAAGCTGACAAGATTAGCCGTTGTGCTGATTTTAAAATAAAGAAAATCATATTGGTACTTGGTAGTACTGTAGTATAGGAATGAAAACTAAATAGGCCAATCCTTCCAATAACTAAATCAAGTGTATAAGTAATACTGTAATAAACTACAACGTGACAAATGCTTAGCAAATAACTGACTGCTGGCCTGAGACTGACTGACTGATAGCCATATAGGAAATCAATTTACTAGGTGCTTGCGGATGAATATTGAGAATCAATCCTATAAATTGATTAAGAGTTACTTTTGCAGCTTAATTCAACCAAAAATATAAATATTATTACATTACATTTTGTAGCAAAGAATAAGAAATAAAATTACAAATCTTTGAACGGCAAAATTATAAAGTAGTGCGTCCTACATTTTCATATCCCATTAAACTATCACCAGTCTTATAAATAGCTTTATTCGTGAATTCTTCCTTGGCTTCAAACGGTGGCAGGAGAGTTACCCAAGTTGAGCGCAGGAGGGGAGGGGATGATAGTTTGGCCACTGAACTGGCAGAAATACTTCCATCCCATTGGCCAAAGTGCTCAGGCCAAATACTACGAAGTGCACTCTGTCTCTGAGTGGATAGTGTAGTAAAATGAGTAATGCGTGAAGATAACATGAATCAACCTAGCTATAGCCTACCCAGTTGTAGTACCCCATCAGTTCCTGAGACACTCCTTTACCTATATTCTCGCCACCATGATGGTGTGGAGGGCGCGGCCAAATGCACAGTAATGTCAAATATTTCTAGGTGAGAATGAAATTTTTAATTGAAATCGAAATTAAGATAGCCCTCCCTCAACTGCAATAAATCCTACATCAATTAATTATTTATATTTTTTGCACAATGCCCGGTTTGCCGGATATATATATATATTAACCGGGAAGTAAGTAACGGTACTTTCCGAAATTAAAATTAGTCGTTCAAACAATACTCTATATGGACCTGAAGCCTTATTTTTTCACACCCGAAATTCACCCATCATGGGCCAATTTAGACAAAATCTGGGGGGGGGGGGGGGGGGTATTTTGGCTGTAATTAAATTAAAAAAAAATTAATTTCCCATAGATACAAAAGTTTGCAGACTACATTTATGTTACAATTTAAAGAAAGATGTGGACAATGATCTTATTCGCTCAGTTATTGTTGCTGTCAACCAGCTAGGGAGTGATATCACTCATGGTAAGCGGCTGCAGTTGCGACTGCAACTGCCGCAACATGAAGATTGAATTATATGTTTATTGACTGGTTTGGCCATGTGGGGCGAGACACGTATGGCGAGCTATCAGCGAACTGATATAATTATACTATGGCCGTTTTTCAAAAGTCTGTGTGTGTGTATGTTGTGTGTGTGTAGGGGTGTGTGTGTGTGTGTCGGAAGCCAAAAATGTCGGAAGCCATAATCGAAGTTAATATCTTCAGCTAAATTGTATGGTTGAGTCATTTTGAACGGTCTCTCCATGGAAATTATTTGTTTAGCACCATACGATTAAAGTTATTTTGCACAGAAATTAGATATCTGGAATCCATGTACCCCATTCCATTATAGTTTTTTATTTTTTCAAGTGATTTGCGTTAATAAGCATAGATCTGATCATCTTCATAATCATATCATCCATAGGCTTCACATTTTAGGGCGACCGCCACACAACTCGCATTGCGACAAGGCGGCGTCCTACTTCATCAACATAACTTTGTCAGTTTTTAATTCACATTAAATAAATGTGCAATTATAAGTATATATATACTGTAACAATGCTTGAAGTAAATAAAACAAATAAATGAAATGAAATGAAATGAAAAAATGAAATAATAAATGTATTTTTAATTGATTTAAACATAATTAACATTGTAAATTCATACGCTGATTCCATTCTCCCCCATAGAGCCTAAGGCATGGCAAGGGCAGCCGTGCCCAATAATATTTCTTGAAGTTTTACATTAGTAACATTGCAAGCTAAAGTCTTTGACCAAGCCAGTGCCTAGGCTAGTACACAAGGACGGACATAGTAGTCCAGTAGAAGTTAAGTGTTAAAATTAATCTGGGTGCATCAAAGCAATAAACAAAATTTAAAGATGGTTACAGGACAAGTTGTATCTAGACAAGTTTTTCAAAATTATAAAAGAAACATTTTTATAGCCAAATTTTGTTTGTTTTTCTTTTAATTGTCCCCGTGGTGAAAGACTTAAGACCACTTTGAAATAATTAATTCATGTTTGTATCATCAGATAATAAATTGACTAAGCCTAAAGTAGGAGCTGTATTGAATGTTAACCAATTTAATATATAAATTACTACAATATTATATAATTCAACAAAATCCTATTAAAAATATTGCAAGTAACCAGGAAATTTAATATGTAATGTGTATAATATATATATAGTATGCATAGTAGTAATATATATATCAATATGTAATGCTGAACACAGAATACAGGTCGACGCATGTCGATTTTACCCTGGAGAGGTATAATTTTGATTGCAACAATAATATTCATCCCCATCTGCTACAATTTGAAGAAGACTATTACATAATAATATCTATAATTAAAACAATTAATTATTATAATTCTATAGTTAATAAAAACAGTATATCATTCCGGGGATGGAATTTATAGGTCATCTAATATAAGTAATTGTTTAAAGATTAGCAAACAATACGATGTAATTGCATTGATAAAACCCATAAATAAAACTTGGATATAAAATGTAAAATCGGGATGCAAAAGATCACTTTCTGAGCTACGAAAGGAAAATTGGATACAACTTATCTGGATACAAGCGGTCCGTTTACCTTACAAAATGAAAAATACGAATGTGCGAAGTTAAGAACAGTCGGGGGGGGGGAGTGTCCGCGGGGGGGAAGTGTCTGGGGGGGAAGTGTCCGGGGGGAAAGTGTCCTACTTGAGCGGGGGGGAACTGTCCGGGGGGGAAGTGTCCGGGGGGGAAGTGTCCGAACACCCATCTCAACAGACATCAATTCATTTGCCTGTGCCTACCAACGTGTGCTCCATAACATAACATATATTCTTGATTTCCATCACCTCTCACCACAATTATTATTAGTAATTAAAAGTTTCAATTCGGTTTGTCTTTCCGTTATCTGGTTATTCAGTGATTGCATTATTAATAAATAAATGTTTTAAAATATATCTTACGAAATATGGTTAATAATTAAAACTTGTCGCTAACATTCTCGCTATGGGGGTTTTAAAGAGTGTTGATTACATTTCTGATGTCAGTTTTCACGTTTACATAAATCTAGTCTGTCTGTCTGTCGGTCTTTCTGTCAGTCAGTCTGTCAAAACATAAAAGAGAATTCAAATTAACTAACATTCTCGCTATGGGGGTTTTAAGGGGTGCTGATTTCATTTCTGATGTCAGTTTTCAGGTTTACATAAATCTAGTCTGTCTGTCTGTCGGTCTCTCTGTCAGTCTGAACTACTGTACTGTGGTTGGCATTACGCCATATACCTAACACTAATAATACAGTCTACAATACAGCCTATCTACAGTACAGAATGGATTTTTTGCCACGAAGAGCAATAAATGTCATTAATACTCCACCAGTATACCTTCTCCAAGAGCCTTCCAATAAAACATGTATTCCAGCATGACGTCCACTGCACGTCTTCGTGCTGTCCATTGTGACGTGCAGTGGACGTCATAGGCTCTAAGGGGTTAAGCAACACGGTCCCTACTTCGCCCTGTCGACACCCCAGCCATTTTTCACCAATCCTTTTTTAGAGTTTTTTTAATTTTTTTGGTATTGGTGAAAGTTCTACAACATTAGTAGATATGTTTTTTATGATAGCTAGTGTTTTTTTGCTAGCTAGTATTTTTTGAAATTATAAAAAATGTGAAAGTCCATGATATTTCAGGTTAAACTGTTGAAGAATATATTATTGACCAAAATAATTTCCAAAAATTACTAGATCGTAAAAAATACTAGCTATATACCATAAAAAATCTACAAAGGTTCTAGAACATTCACTAATATAAAAAAGCACTCAAAATCACAAAAAAATAAAGGTTAAAAAACTCATTCGGGACTCTTTTGCTTAAGGAGTCAAAATTGTAGAAAAAATTCCCGAAGTTTGCGACGTTTGCAAAATTCGCGAAGAATCCGTCAGTTTCTGTGCCCTAATGGTTTCGTGACGAAACAATAAAATCTTACACACTTAACACACACGAACTAATTTAATGTGGGTATTAGAATGCCTGAATAATTAAATAGAAATTGAATTAATGAACGCTATTTCAACATGAAATCTACGGAATCAATACACAACACACGCACACTACTTGCATACTACTGTACATACGCATACGCATACTACATTGCAACTTATATTTGGCTACCTTTTAGGCCTAATGGGTGACTAATATAATTATTCACCCCTATATATTTGTAGCCTTTTTAGTTTGTGCCTCTAATTGAATCAAACATTAAACTAAAATATATGTCACAATATTGGTCTGTCGGTAGCTGGTCAATGAATCTCTCATAAATTTGTTAATTAGTCGCTGCTCAATCATTGAACATTTGAACACGTGCTGCTCGAAGACCCCACAACGTGTCCCTCTGACTCACTCAGACTCTCTGTTCCATTACACCACATGACTCACTCACTCCTTTCACTCATTTACTTAGGCATTGGTAAAACATTACTCACTTTTTTTATAAGCAAAAACTTTATTACTTCGAAAGATATTTCACCTCTCCTTGAAAATCTCAAGTTACCAAATTTCTTTACTAGAAAGCTCCGATCCTTAGACGTTTTACGTTACTGGAAAGCTACAGAATTTCGCAATTTTTTTTCTATAATTTGCGATTTGTTCATTTTATTTAAAAGAGGTGGACACAAATTTGACTATTTTAGTGGCATGTTTCTCTACTGTTCTTTATTTATTACTAAACGATCAAGTTCGTCAAAATAACTAGCATAATGTCGCTTTCGTTTGGTAACCTTGGGGTGCCAATGTTTTGTCACATTGCATACCGGTCTACCGAGAGCCTGTTAAATAGAATACGACAATCAGATAACATCATTTTAGGTGCTGTATACAGTACAATATTTGTAAACCTACTGTATCTCACGCATTTTCAGATTTAATCCCCTGTGTAGTAGGGCCCCCTAAGTAACTGTAGTTTTTGTAGCAGATTGTTCGGTGTTTATACTGTACTGTGTAATATAATAATATAGTAATATAATTAGTATCTAATATTTCGTGCTGTGCTATTTCGGTTTTACTATGGGCCCTTGCGGCTTGGAATAATAATAAATATAAATGATTCAGATTATCTAATCACTTTCATACGTAAGAACATAGCTATTTGGGGCGGCCCTAAACACTGTCTTTGCACATTTTATCGCATTTGCCTAGACAAGTTGAGATGTTTGGTTCCTTGCAGTTCTCGTCGGCTGCTACATTTGAGAGTGCCTTTTACAGTACCATTTAAAGTGTTTGGTTTCAGGCAGCAGCACTCCACTACTACCCAACCCTTTCTTATTACTCACCAAGGAGAAACCAGGTTGTACCCCGTGGCGTCGCATCATCACCATGCGCCCCCCGACAAATTTTGCCTGCGTCCCATAATAGTGCGTTAAAAAGAGAAATTGTAATACAAGTCGTACTGCAAGATTAGGCTTGTGCGACCCCCCCCCCCCCCCCCGCCCCCTCCTCCCCTATTATATTAAAAGTAACACAATCTGAATTTCGTAGAAAAATATCTGAGATATGGGAGTTCGATAGTTGCAGGTTTTTTTTATCTGCACGAGGCTATTGATTGATTGATTGATTTCATTTCAACATAATAAGGAGCGATAGACCCAACACCAACATAATACTGTAACAAACACAAGATACAATAGATTGATTTACAATATTTATGGTGTGAATTCGAATTCGTGTGAGCTCCACAGCTCCACATAGTAACTAGTGCCACTAGTTGGTGGGTATCACGCGAATACTCGAAATAGTGTGCTGGACAGCCCCGCGTCCATAAGCAACTTAACCTATAAAATGAGTGACAATTTTTATACATAATGACCCGGACCCATAAAGTTAAATCTACAGTAAGACAATCTTACTGTAAGAAATTGCATAGAAGGCAAATAGAGAAAAAATAATAACGACGAAGACCACCTTGAATTTTGGATTCCAAATTTTATTCAAATAATATATTCTGTGTATGTACAGTATATGGACCATAGTTACTTTATTAGGCCTATAGATTGTTGCAACCTACTGTAGGAGCTATTTAATCCCATGAAATAAATACACCATATTCTGGAACTTTTTGTTTATGTATGAATAGCTTCATAATAGAATGAGTAAAGAGGTATTTAAAATCATTGTTGCCCAGCTACGAATAGAAAAAACAAAATGTTCCAGAATATGGTGTTTTTATTTAAATTGCGCGCAGTGACAAAACCATGCAATTTTTGAATGCAGCTACAGTATTCTACTGTACGACTAAATTCAGACTGTGATACTTGGAATCCTTGCATGATTATCGTAACATCGCATGCAGCGATTATCGCATGCAGCGTAACATAATTATCAGGCGAAATTTTGCGAAAAGAATTCTGAAGCGCTAGGTGGCACTGAAAATTTAGACTAATTTTTTAGATTTCTTATAAATATTATTATAAATAGTATTAAATTTTATTAAGAAAAAATTTCAAAAAGTTGTCTGATACTTTTATGCCGGATGGCTATGTAAACACACATAAATTTTCAGACTAATGGCACCACAAAAATTGTAGAAGTAATAGGGTTTTGATTTTTAAAATTTCATTAAAAAAATATTTGGAGATAATCGAACTTTCATTATACCGTACATACAGTAGTAATAGTAATTTCCAAGGTCTCCCTCCCTAAATGGAAATTGTTACGTATAACTTGAAAACTAAAAGACCTATTAAATAGCGGTTTTCAGAAACACCAAAAACATACAGCATGATCGATCATAAAAATAATTTCGTAATATTTGGACCAAGATTGTGTCCCTAGGGATGCGACAGAGCTAAAATTTCATCCGGAGCCGGAGTGTAAAAGCCTTTGCTGAATTGCCCCGTTATTTTTATTATCTTTTACATTAAAATACTCTGTAGTTGATTTAATAGGTGTAAGAGACCGTATTATTGCTGTATCGGTGTTTTTAGAGGATCTAAGAGCTATTTCCTCCGTATGTGTACTGTGAAAGGCATAGTTGATGATTCTATGGCAATTCGTGACGCAATAGGTGATAGCTACTCTTGAACAGTAGTTACTATGACTACGGTTAACAGCTGATATTCATACGTGTTGATTTTCTTTGTTCTACGGCGTCTCTCAGTTCAGTCAGCCAATCAGAGCGTTTTTATGGCTCTTGTACAGAAATTTCCGAGAAATCACGTAATGCTTTATGTGCAGTGTTTACATTCTGTCCTGAGCCAGGAGAGAGCGGCTTGGAAACATTTTGTGCTTTTCTGTTTTAGTCTAACACTAGTAGGCTTAATTATAAGGACATATATCCGTTATCTGATGTCTGATCACTGATGAACTAAACATAACTGACTGATGATCTGCATGTACCACATACCTGTGCATACGTTTATATTGTTATACTGCTATTTACTGTCGGTTCTTCATAATATGGTTGATGAATTATTATATTTGGAATAACGATAAATAACCCCGAAAACCCAATATTCTTGATATACCGAAGGTAAGAGAGAAAGGTTACATATAACGATTGTGACTTATGTTAAAGTGGTTTGAAGTGAATCTAATGTTATTTGATAGACCCTACATGAGTCGGTCCGTGTTCCTTTTATATGTGGCTAAAATCAGTGAAGATCGGCAGATCAGTGTGCAGTATTGTGCAGCAATGTGTATGAGTGAGTCTGATAACGAAGCATTTCCTAAAGAATGCGCCATATATGTGAATTATAACTAAGCCATATCGTTGTGAGTAGTTTAAGTCATAACTCTGTTTATATAGATAGAGCGCCACGTCCTAAAGGAACTGTTAATATTCCCCGAAGGTGAATAATATTGTCAGAGATTATATAATACTGTCAGTCGAATAATACATTAAGCTTACATAGCAATAAGATTAAGCCGTCAAACCCAATCTCCCGGGTATATCCAGCGGGTGAATGATCGCGCACAGATTGGTTTCGACTAGTGTAGTGAATTAAATACTTGTCATAGGCTAAAAGTGATTTATTATCTAGAAGACATCCTAATTTGGCGGGTTAAACTGCCAAAGGTCTGAAAGCGCGAACAATGACGGATATAGCTTCTTTATTGCAGTAAGCAATAAAGTTGAAAGTACCGGTCAACCGGTAAACCTGAACGGTACATCTGTAGGTCAGTAGGCCCAACTGCCAGAACCGGTACTGCTGTAGGCCCGTAGGTCCAACTGCCAGAACCGGTACTTCTGTAGGTCCGTAGGCCTAACTGTCCTAACCGGTACTTCCCGTATAAGTACATTAGTATTATTCGATTTGATTGTTGTATACCGGTAGGCTGTTTAAGAGATTAGGGACTGTACACCCCTTGTTTCTTTTGGAGCTTACTTATTTCTGTCAGTTTTATTTGTTTGTAGGCCAGTATTGAACAGAAGGCGTGTAAGCCTGATCAGATTGTGCAGACAATTTGTAGGTTGAACTGTTGTCTGATTGCTGTTAAGTCTGAACGGATTGCAGTGTGTGTAGATCACCTGTCCGATAAAGAACGGTTAGGAAGTAGGGGCAGCCAATGCTGTAAGGTAAACCCCCAACTAAAGAATAAGTCGTACTACTGGGTTAGAACGCATACTACCTAATCATTTCGGAGTCTGCATGTCCTGTAGTTTATTTAGGCTTGAGAGTAGTCTGCCATCGTTTAGTCTGTACTTTGTTTGTGTAGTCTGTACAGGTAGCGTATAATATTTATTTAGATAATTTGTAGGCTGGATAGTTGTCTGGCTGTTATTAGGTCTGAACGGATTGCAGTGTGTGTAGAGCCTCTGTCCGATAAAGAACGGTTAGGAAGTAGGGGCAGCCAATGCTGTAAGGTAAACCCCCAACTAAAGAATAAGTCGTACTACTGGGTTAGAACGCATACTACCTAATCATTTCGGAGTCTGCATGTCCTGTAGTTTATTTAGGCTTGATAGTAGTCTGTCAGTGTTTGGTCTGCATTTTGTTTGAGTGGTTTGTACGCGTAGCGTAATATTTATTATTCAGAGTTTATGCGATTATTGGCAACATTCATTCCCCAAGTTTGTTCCTACAATAATTGTGTTTGTTATACATACCGCTATAGTTAAATTAACCCCGGTACTACACGGGCTGCTTGGCGTAGGTAAAGACTGGTGATTTTGTGCACCGGTCACTCCAGCAGATGCCGTGGTTCTTTTAGCTGTTCAAGTATATTTAACTACTGATTATATGTTGTACAAGTACTCGTACCTAATTTAGGGTTTAGTGTACAGTGCTTTCCGAAAGTAATTAGTGTAGACATTATATTTGTGTTGTAAAGTGGTTGATAGGCACGTTCGATTAGCTCTATTAACTTCTAGGTAGGAACACTCCGTGATACATAACGTAGTACCTATAGCGATACGGCTATAGGTCGTCAGGCGGTGGTATTTTCCTATCTGGACAACGCAGTGTATTTTACTACTACTTATTATTTTCAAATACCGTAGTACCCTGTCCGTTGTAATAACCAGATTCTAACCCTTTGTTAGACTGGTTTGTAGACTTCTTGTAAAATTACCCTGAAAATTCGTATTTTGTGTTTTTGTAAATTTTTGTGTTTATTTAGAGATTGTAATCTCACCCGAATTGTACGTAATTTGTAGTATTAAGTAACTTAGGTAAATTAGAATTATTTGTTTTAGTGTCCTATAAGTAACACTTCACTGAAAGCGTACCGCTTTGTGTAGTGATTACCCCAGAAATAATAACATTTATTTCAAATACTGACTAAACCCATTAAAACGGGTATATATATATTATAAATCAAATCTAACGATTTATAAATAGTAGGCCTACCATACAACCATTAGGTCTCAATATCAGTTGGATTACTGCTCAAAAAACGGTAATAAAGTAAGTAAAGTAACCAAGTAACCCTAAAATTCAGAAATTCAATTATTTAAAATAATTGATATACCGGTATTTACGATAGGCCTATTATCTTTATTTCTATAAATTTAGGCTGAAATTATACCGGTACTTGTAATTAATTCTAGTCCAGAATTATATATACTACAAACTGTAAGCTGTATACCGGTATTCCCGATAGGCCTATTATATATTTATATATATTTGTGCTAAAATTATACTGGTATTCTGTGATAAACCTAGTCTGTAATAATAGTTATATATACTATAAGCATACCGGTATTCTAATATATTATATATATCACGCTACACTGAGTAGCAGTATCGCTAATTAATTACTAGGCTAGCAGTTAATACTGAATTACTAGACTTGCTTAGACTGTAATATAGCAGTAGGCATTCAACTGTATCCATAAACATGTCTGATACTAAGCAGAACCTGTCAGATAGTTTATTAGATGTAACTATCTGCGACTCAGATAGAGACGTAGAACCGTCTAGTCGTAAGTTCAGTTCACCTCCCACTGTGAGGAAGGTCATCCCTCCAGTAGTAATAACGGAACCTAGGCTGGTCCAACATCGTAGGTCTATCATAGGCACTCGAGCTCAGGTCAAACGGGACCAAGAAGCAGCAGAACAGCAACAACCCGCGAGCCAAGAACTTACTTCTCAACGGCCCAACAGCTCCAGTAGTGAGGATACTGTAGAACTGACACCAGAACGCGGAGCAAAGATGATGGATGCGGTTTATTCGGATCCCCTTCTCATCCTTCCTGCAGCCGTACTCACTAGGTTATTGATTGCGGTGGAAGAACACCAGATCGATTGGGCGAGAAGTAAGCGATCA
This sequence comes from Nemertoderma westbladi, assembly GCA_032718475.1. NCBI lineage: Eukaryota > Metazoa > Xenacoelomorpha > Nemertodermatida > Nemertodermatidae > Nemertoderma > Nemertoderma westbladi. The sequence continues at coordinate 44,515 of JAUCBJ010007424.1, forward strand.
ACTAAAGATAGTTATGAGGGATACACAAGGGAAGAACTGAAGTCTATGGTCGAGTCGCAATGGAACTTCCCCGGACCCGGACTCCCGTTTGATTTATCAGAAGCTGCCTGGGAAGACATACACCGGATGGGAGTAGCCAAGGAAACCATCGATCCAGCTGTGTGGAAGAGGTCCGCAGCCGGATACGCACAGGGATTCTTCAGCTCTATGGAGCGAGTAAAAGGACAACTGTTTCAACAACCACAAGGACCTCAAGAGCAGGGACAACTGCTTTATCAAGTTAGAGAAAGAATTCTACGAATCAGGCTAATATTATCGGCCTTTGAGGAGGCTTCTAAACGAAGGCAAGACACGTCGTTGCAAGTTGCCGTAAAGGCTTGGTTTCAAAGGGTGAGTCTCCAGGTTCAAGGAACAGCTCAGTGGAAAGCTCAGCTGGAGGAGCGCTCAACCCATGGAGAATCAACAGACGCTACTTTTTCCCAAGTGGAAAGTGAAGCGACGGCAGAGAAACCGCATAAGAGGGATGCCATTGACATCTATCTGTCAGACTATCAACGTTTTTTAGGGGATGACGAGTTGAGGAGAAGGTTAGAGGGACTTAGCCCTAATAGTGAAGGAACCAAGCTTGTGTTGGATGCCATCGATGTGGAAATGAGGGCTGTGAATCAGGCTAAATTTGATGATCAACTCCGCCTGACACGAGTCCAAGAAGAAAAAGTAAAGAAAAAACGTATAGAAGACAGAAAGAAAGCAGCAGTCGCAGCTGCCGAAGCGGAAAGGAAAGCAGCCGAAGAGGAAAGTAAAGCAGCCGAGATGGAAAGAAAAGCGGCAGCGACAGCAGCAGAGGCAAAAGCGGCAGCGACAGCGGCAGAGGCGGAAGCGAAAAGAAAAGCAGCCGAAATGAAAAGAAAAGCGGAAATGGCAGTGGCAGAAGCAGAACGTAGAGCGGCGGAAGAAATCACCCAATTAGAATTGGAAAACATTCAGGAGAATCAAGACTGCATAAATAAACAGTTAACAGCTAGTAATATGCAGATGATGAATCGATCTACTCCCAAAAGACAGGGATATACATCATCTGAGGAAGGCGATACCACCGATACTGAAGGCAAAGGAAATAGATCTCGTCTAAGCAGACGTAAAAGAACATTCCACCGTCAGAAATTGCCTGATTTGCCTCCAGCTGTTAGAAGGCAACTAAATAACACCAACTTAGGTAGTACAGAACCCACAGACCAAACAATTAAAATAGAAAGACTCCCTACTATAGTAGATGAGCCTGAAATAATTAGGCCTGTTCTTGAAATCACCCCTTCGGTGATAGACACACCTGTGCTCCCTGAAACTACCTCTAAATTCCCTCTGCATAGCACTAAGCTACCTGTGCCCCGTAGAACTGCCCAGGAGACAGTTCAGGTCCTGGACCCCGAGCGAAATATTCATGATTTGTCGCCCGTTGTCCCTCGTCCGCCCGCTACAACGTTGGCGACTCCCGCTTCGGCGGTCGAATGGGTGGACGAGAGACGACGGGGGATGGATCTCCTGCTCGGACAGATGCAGGAGACTGTTCGACAATTCAAAGGCACAGTAAGGGAAAGTAGGCTAGAGTTGCAAGAAGTGCAGCAAAGTATCGCGCTAGAACGCGATAAATTAGTAAATACCCAAAAGGGTATACCACCACCCTCTGTAACAATGTGTCAACCTGTTAGGTCTGAAGTATCGCATGCGCAAGGTGTGGAGCCTACACGCATCTATACTGCTAGCGAAGTAGAAACTCCTATAGTGAACCCTATTAAGGGTAATTATAGAACTGTTGATAATGATATTCCATATAGAACGGATCATAATCCGAGAAATTTATATACCGATAACTCGATATTAAATAACGCGATGGCCCAAGAAAGTTTTACGCGTCAAATGGCTAGAACCGAAGCCCGGCAAGCGGTAAAGGTGGGAGAGATCGTCAAGTTCAATGGAGATGAGATGAAATGGTTACCTTTTAATGAATATTACAAAGATAACATACAGAACTCTGTGCTATCTAATGGAGAGAAACTTAGATTCCTCATCGAGTGTTTGGAAGGATCTCCCAAGTTAATGGCGTTAAAGTTTATTGGACATCCAGACGGATTAAGACAAGTTTGGGATACACTTAACATCAGGTATGGTAATATGAATAACATAGCTGGGTATTTGTATGCAAAGTTGGTAGCGCCCCGAAAGTTTATTAGCAGCGGAATTATAGAATTTTCCGATGAGATTCAGGAGATCTGCAGACAATTAGATTGGCTAGGTAAGTCTCATGAGTATCAGAACACTATGGTTATTAGAGCAGTAGCTTCTACTTTACCGAAGGGTGGAGTAGGTACACGCTGGGATAAGAAAGTGTTATATATGATGGAACAACAACGAAGAGACCCTACCATGGCTGATCTCATGTCATTCCTAGATGGAGAAGTGAAATTACAGCTCCTGAAACTGTCCAGAGAGAAGACGCCGGAAAGCAAGGTAAGTGAAAAACCCGTCGCTAGGAGAAAGGTAACACCAGTGTGTTATACAGACGACAGCGAAAGCCAGACTTCTCAAGGAGAAGATAGCGGAAAAGACACTGAAAGATCTTATTATGTCAATAAAACACCTAACGAACAGGGAAGTAAATTTAAGTCTCGATCCAATGACAAGAGAGAACAGGTGAGAAAAACTCCTCCTACGTCTCCCAAGCGAATTCAGGTGAGAAAGCCCGAAGAAAGAACGAGAGTGCACTCTGTCACTCAAAATAAGGTAAGTAACATCAAACCGAAATGTGCGCTGTG
>JAUCBJ010007425.1:0-33779 GCA_032718475.1 Nemertoderma westbladi
CAACTATATCGCTACGCAGTATCTAAACGCCTGGCTACCATTGGTTGGTGAGCGTGAGTTGGAGGTTGCGTGCCAACGTCTGGAATACAAGTTTTCTTTTGAGATGGGACGGGAAGTTATGAGTCGCTATTTAGATACAGCAAATGGACGAGTTGCGTCCAACCAACGATTCCGTGATTTGGACCCCTCCCACCCTCAATCTACGAATCCATTTCCCATTCTGCAGGCACCAGTAAATAACCTTTCTAAAATACTCCTCAACCAGGACCAAAGAGACTTGCTCGGATTGGGGTTCACCTTCATTCCATACCATGGTACAGCGCCCTCTGATGTTCTAGAGGCTAAGATTGACGTAGCCTCAGCAGCAACGAAAATTAGAACTAGATTTCGAAAATTGGTTAATCCACCTATGGATGAACAATCAGAAACGCCCCCTCAAACATCTGGCCAACTGCATCGTGCCACCGAAGTCCCTGTAGCATCAAACACTTCTGCTACTCCCAAGGTTAGTACTGCCACGCAACTATCTCATACTCGTTCGCAACCAACAACGGCCCGCAAAAAACTATTCCCAGCCGCGAATACAGATGCTTATGAACCAACACCCCTTGTTGAGGTAATACAGGAGCTGAACAGAGCGAATCCACAGCCGGCTCCACGGACCCGACCCCGGGTAGACTGCAGTTTGCACCCAGATTTTCCTTTGCAACTTGACCGCCGAGCTGGAGTTCTCATTCCTGACACACCTTCTTCGCGCACCCGTTCGAGAACAGCACAGGATTCAGTTAACTACAATCTGCGAGGTAAGAGTAATTCTAGACTTAACGCCATCCCGCAGTCACCCCCTATTGCTGTTAAACCTCCTGATCCCCCTCACTTTAGCCATCCCCGTTGGGTAGCGTCATCTGTAGACAGCGTTTCTGTTGAGAATATTATTTCTGGCTTGCACAGAGCAGTGCGAAGGGTCAATGTAGATAAACTTAATGAGGATGTACGCCCTAATATCACCCCAGCACAGCAGTTGGCTCTCAAACAACTCCGAAATAACAAGAATTTAGCATTCCTTAAAGGTGACAAAACTGGTAATATTATTTTATTGGATAAATCTGCTAAGGAATATGAGATCCTTCGAATTTTGGGTGATAAGAAAACATATGAGAAACTACGCAAAGACCCTACTGCGCGATTTCGTGTTGAATGCCGATCGTTATTAGATTCCCTTGCTATTGGGAACCAACGGCTTCGCCATCACCTCTTCCCTAATACCTTCACTACCGGCCATATCTTTATAACTCTTAAAGACCATAAACCACGTGACGAATGGGTAACCCACCCTAATGGTGCCATAATCCCAAAAGGTAGACCTATTATATCTAATACGGACGCATTTTTTAAACCCTTATCCAAAATGATGCACTACTACCTGCACCCTTTAGTTACTACTGCCGATAACTATCTAAAAAGCTCTTTGGATCTCAAACAAACCATGCCTACAACAACTAATAATTCCCATTTTACTTTAGTTACTATTGATGTAATCGACATGTTTACCGCCATCCCTCATGAATTGGGTATTGAGGCTACCATGCATGCACTTTCGGAGGATCCTACGTTACCTGAACGTTCTATTTTTACACCAACTCAACTCGCAGCAATTTTACGGTTTCTTTTATACCACAACTTTTTCTGTTACCAGAATATGTACTACCTGCAAATCGCAGGAGCACCTATGGGCGGTCACCACAGTAGTGATTATTCTATAATCAGTTCGTACAAAGTACTCAAGAGGGCGTTAACTATTTCGCTACGGACTCCTTCATTCTTTCGTACTCTGGTGGATGATAGTTTCGCAATTTACGATGAGCGACTAACTGATCAGCATTTCGAGTTCATGAAGACCGCATTCAATTCAGCGTGCAGGAATTTATATAATAGTGATGCCATCCAATTTACAATGGAGTACTCCCATGCTAGTGTCGACTACCTCGATCTAACGATAGCTGCTAATGCCTACACCCTTAGAACTCGTTTATTTAGAAAACCAATGGCTAATAAACTACCTATTATGTACTCTAGTTTCCACCATAAACCTACGTTACGGGCAGTGGTGAAATCGGAAATTTTGCGTATTCGCCGTTTAACTGACTCAAACCATTTGTTCACATGTTATAAACACCAGTACCTCGAGTTGTGTGAGAATCGAGGCTATCCGCTGGATTTCCTCCTCTCCCTCCATGCATCAAACCCAACACCTCTTGGTCCAGTGCCGATCACGCAGCAGCCGTCTTTACCAACAGAGGGGGATGGTCCATCAGCACCCCAAAATTTGAATAAGACTACATCGAATGGGCCAAAATACACCTCTATATATCTCCCTACGACCCCACAGTTCCTGCCTGTCCTAGCGCCCGTTATCCGCAAATATAATGCTGACTTGCGTTCGCTAGGTATTAGTGTCCAAACGGTCCCGCGTAACCTCCCATCGTTAGGTAAACTGTTGATCACCAAGTCCGAGCCAACTCTGCCTCTTGGTAATCACTCTTGCAATGGGCCTCGTTGCAAATGCTGCTCGGCCGTTCTAGACCAGCGCCGGACACCATGGGGTGACCCCATCCATGGGAGATTTAACTGCAAATCATTTAATGTGATATATTTCATCAAATGTAAACTGCATCCACACTTGTGGTATCTCGGCCAGACAGAACAGCGTTTGCATGAGCGCCTCCGAGGTCACCGTAGTGCCATAAATGACGCAGCTGGCAAGGGGCTAGGAGTCGATTTATCGAGTCCTGAAGTCTTGCTACTGCAACACTTTGTTATTTGTGGGATCGGTGCGCTCAATATTACATGTTCTAAAAGGTTTACTAACCACGAGCGTAGGATTCATTCTGAAGCGGTTCTAATTAACTTGCATCGCCCCCCACTTAACACTGTATTTCCCCGTATTGGTCTGTACTAAAACATGTGAACTTTGTTTTGTATATTCTACTTAGGATTTTGTATTAATCAGTTTGGTTTTATTTTATATCTTATTGTTTTGCTAACTATGTGGCTCGCCCCACATGCCCGCCTTAATGATAATTTCACCTCCAGTCATACAGCTGCTATTTGCTTTTTGAATAGCTGGCCCCTCTGGATATTTACCCTATGGCGTAGTTAGTATTACTCAATTCTGTTAGTTTTATTTAATTAATTTTAAAGATTTTATTACTGCTTTTATTTCTGAGGTTTTTTTATATGTTTTTATACACATGTCATTCGTATACACTATATCACTGTTGTTTTATTATTTTATCAGCCTTTATTTGTTTTTATAGATATTCTACTTAATAGCAGGATAGGGTACACCATTGGTTTAGTTTTTATTTACTATTAAATTTTTTAAAAGTTTTTCACATTTTAATACCTTTATTTTAAATTTTGATTTGAGTTAGTTTTGGTGTATTATGAATTTCCGATATAATTTCAAACAATGCTCAACTTCTTCTACCGGTCTGCCACTTTACACAGCTAATATCTTTATTAAAATAGTCATAACTACTATACAGTACCATAACGGTATCGGTTTTGTATATATCTTTGTAGGTTTTGAATTGGTTGTTTTAGTTAAATTATATTAATATTGTGTTTAAAATAATATACCACTGAAGACGCGCGGGAAGCGTGAAATAGCTATATGGTAAACTAACAATATTTTATATTAGCCGTGGCTCAAGACCCTTACTCGTCATTAATATTTATAATTTGAGTATGCTTACGCCACGAAAGGCATCGTTCCATTACATTAACTCGCTTGACTTTAACAGTGGATAACTCTTATACATTTCACACAATGATATAATTAAATTATTGAATAAATTACAACGCTTTCTGTAATTTTTAGCCGAACTGCTCTCTCTACGATTCTCTACCCGGCTGCACGCGAGAATGGAACCCGGTATGCGGCACAGACGGGCAGACATACGGCACTCTGTGCGTTCTTTGCCAACACAGGAGAACAAATCTCGTGAATATTTCTCATAAGGGATCCTGTTGAGGGAATACAAGCTGAATGGAAGAGTGGAGCTTTTTGAAACTATAAACAAATACATTGATTAACTCAAATGTACACCTGTGTAGGCCTAGTTACTCGTTAGACAATAAAAGTAACATTATAATATATACGAAATACACCTATGCTCCACATATTGTAATTAGTTATTAGATAAAGTAACTTAAAGTAACTGTTATTCTTTAAATAAAAAAATAAAATTCAACAACTGCTCAAGTATTTCAAAATGGAGGTGGGGTCATTAGTAGCGACAGGGAAAAACACCCGAAGACCTTGGTATTATCTTTCGTCTCTGTATATGATGGAAAAACATGCAAAATACGAGCTCCCATATATCTCAGCTATTTCTTAAAAGTGTATCAAATGCATAATATATATAAACCCATCAAGCAGTTCAGTAATAAAAAGATCTGAATATTTACTAGAAAGCAATGCTGAAAATAAAAAAAACCTAAAAAGCACTATATAGAAAGCGAGAAGGCAATGAATTTTCCTTTAGTTTTTGTCTTTAATTTTTAAATTGTTATTATGAGAAATAATAGGCACATCAATTTGATTGTGAAACGATTAAATTTAATTCGCTAAAAAGAAAAGAGACAAACTGCCTCAATATTACAATGGATCAGAGTCAACAATTTGTGTGGGATATGACATAATTGATAAAATATACCAAATATGGTTGATTAATTAGTATTAAAATAGTCTATACAATGACAATCGAATGGTTTTGTTTGCTACAACTTGGTTTGGTTACATTTACACTAAAGTATTGCAAACACATTGCTTAATATTTTCGAGTCGACGTTACTGTATAAGCTGAGATAATAATACTGATAATATCCATCGCAACCAGTAAACAACACTTTGGTAGATTTAACTTTTCAGAATGGGAAACAATTCAGTCAGAACATCCTGAAACTCGGCGTTAGTTACTGCTTTGTAATCGGGAGCCAAATCAAAACGACATGTGGGACAACGGCGGTCGCCGCTATCGAAAGCACGTCGAAGGCATCCCACACACACATTGTGTAAACAGGGTAGGGTGGCTGGCTTCCTGGGTATATCCTGACAACAGACACAGATAAAGGCATCCTGAACACGTTGTAGGAAATGCTGGTGGTTCTCATTGGACGTCGCAAGGCATCTCCACATCTTCTTATTAACCGAATCCAATTCAATAAGATCTTTTATAGCTGGGGGTAAATTATAAACTCGGACTTTAGGTTTCTTCGTTGTGTTCGATATAACATCCTCATCTCGTTTGCGTTTCGAATTGGTTGGTGTTTCATTTTTATTCTCCTTTCCCTCAGGGTACTGAAGTTGGAGCCCCAACTCTTCGATCCTTTTTTTACCGAGTTGTGTCCACGGTGCCGGGACTTCGTCATCTCTTCGAAAGAAATAACGCCAAATAATGAACCCCGACGGTCCTTTTTCTGGCCAATATCGAACTAGCTTGTAGATTCCATCATAACGAACTCCTAATGCGGGAGCAAACTTCGAGTGCTTGTTCTTTGCAGACCGGACAACTCGGACTGGCTTTCCGGCACGCCAGTTCTCTGCTTTTGCGCCCCTCTCATTTTTTGGCGCATTGCAAACTAAAGCTAGTGCGAGATTACTCGCAGTAAGCAACTGATCCTTACTCTGCACATTGGTGCGTTTATTGCCACTGAGGTCCCTCCCTCCAGACCCACTATAGTAGAACTCTTCTCCATCATCTCTGTCCCCTTCATAACCTCCGCTAAGAACAATAGAAAAAGCACCTACACTCTGTTTGCCATGTATTCCTGATACTGGAGGTCTGTGCACTCCAGCCTCTGAGCACTGCAGACGGTACATCCAGCTGGAGCCCACCTCAACTCCTGGTATTGGTCCAAAGTGGTTTGTATTTACTATAGTACACACCTTGGTGCGTCCAGAGCACGCCATCCCAGAGCCCCAGTCCCGTTGCCCTTTACTCGTGGCTGATGGCATCTTACTCTTCTTCAGACTCTTTGGTAATGCCTTTCCGGCATTAACCACAGCATCAACATCATGCTTGCATTCATCGCAATAATAGTCCCCTTCTGGGACACACTGAAGTGGGGGATTCAAACAGTAGATGTGGATTGCTGCATCGCATTCATCACACATAATCGTCTCTTTGAGGTGTTCTTTAATTCCGCACACCTTACAACTGCAACTGGTGCATCTACTCAAACGCTGGTCCAAACAATCCTCACACTCGGGTTTATTGTAACGAAAGTCCATCCCCTCATCATACTCACCCAATAACGGGTCCATTGGGTCTTCCAATCGGTATACCTCATCCATGAACTCAATATGAGCCCCTGAAACTGGTTCCAATATGGCCCCCCTGAGGATTTCCCCAGTCAGGTTGCGTTTCTTTCTAGAACCAATCGATTTCTTGGATACCACTAATGTGTACCAATAGCCCCTTTCCTTGGCATCCCCTGGATTGTAATTAACCATAATCTTGTCACCTTCTGCGACATTGCCGAAGTCAACCAATCGACAACACCTCGGAATGATGTCACACAATCCAAGTGTCTCATCTTGCAGTTCCTCATCTGCTGCAGTGTATTTAACTTTATAATTATATAGGTGTTCAGAAGAAGCTGCGATCCCATCAATGGATGTAATACCAGTGACTCCATTAACAGGTTCAATCTTGGTGAATCCATTAATGGGATCAATCTCAGTAACTCCATTAATGTGTTCAACCTCGGCGACCTCATTATCCATGCCACAATTAACAGATTCACTCTCAGCAGCTCTATTCATTTGTTTAACCTCAGTGGACCCAATATCAGGGTCAATACCATCGACTCCATCAATGGGTTGAATATCAGTAACACTGGTTTCTCCATTAGGCACAATTGATGCAATCTCTCTCATCCCATTACAGGGACTGGGAACAGAAGAAATATTATGGACCCCCACAGGAACTGCTGGAATCTCGTTGACCCCATTAACAGGTATAATCTCAGTTATTTCAGCAAGGTACCAACAACCAAGATCTTTGAGACGAGCATCCACCGATTGTCCCACTTTAAATAGCGCGCCTGGGAATTTATCATCAGCTCCTTCGTGGGGGAGGTTATCGGTGGGGTTTACAACTTCTGGCTCTTCAACTGTTTCTGACTCATCTTGGACAACAATTGGTCGGACCATCAACAGAACGACATTGTTGAACTGAACATCATAGTCAAATAGCGTGTGGTTATCTTCCAGCTGTTTACCGGCAAATAAAAGTCTCTGGCGCTCACAAGGAACATTCAATTCCTTAGATATTCGTTTTCTAAGATCATTTATCTTTGTTAACTTCGATAAATCATCAATAGCAACTTCCTTTGAGTCTTTTCTTATTCGGATCCTCATTCTTCAGTAGGAATACTGGAATACCGGTCCGGTAACTGGTCTCGGAAATTATTTTCCAATTATTTTCCACTTGCATTCAGGACCTACCACTGCTGCACTGTACCAGTCCTCAGTCCACAGTGCGTATGCGTAAGTAGTCCTACAGAAGTATGTACAGATGTACGGGGTACTACCATTATGTACTACTAGGGTGGTCTAAACTTATATGTTCAGATATTGTAATATTGTACCTATAGGCCTATGTCAGTATGTAGATGTAGGCAGTAGGCCTACAGGTAGGCCCTATATCAGTATATGGGTGATAATGAATAAATACAGAAATAAACATTTGCGATCCGAAAAAAACCTTTTTCGAATTTCAACTGGATTCGCACATCAAATGTCATCAAAAAATGGGTCTAAACTTTGGTAGATAAGATAGGGGTACCAAATTTTTTGATAATTATTGATATCAGGAACTAGCAGACTAAAGTGCCACAGGCTGACAGGCACATGGAAAAATGCGCTTGGCTGCTTGGCGCAAGCCGCAAGTGAGTCATATCAGCATATTCTACGGTGGCTGATTGCGGCCATACTTATTTCTCTCTTTTCAGGCACCCTGGCAGCTGGCACCTCTGGCATCTGGAAAAATATTAACTGATTAAGTCAAGTATTGTGTATTGTATTCAGGTACCGCGTACCGGTATTACAATTACATTACCGTACAGCCGTATGTAGGCGTATGCCCCCTATTGATAGGCGCACTTCTGGAAAATATTACCTCAATTAAGTCACATCTGGAAAAATAGTATGGTAAGTCAATTAAGTTAGGCCTACCTCAGGAAAAATATTACCGGTAGGCCTAAGTCTGTAAGTCGATTAAATAACCTCTGGAAAAATATAAGTCAGTTAACATAACAGGTTACAGCTTACAGGGCTAAACTGTTAAAGCAAGGCTGCAAGGTACCGTAGGCTAAGTCCAAACTGTCATTTACAGTAGGCCAGTAGGCTAATTTTTGTTATGGTACTTTAGAATAATTTGAAATTGCTAATAGCTGTATACAGGTATAGTACTCTGGTACTGTAGTATAGTATAGGCTTATGGCTTACCGGTAGCAGGAAAGATGGGAGATCTACTGATCTAACCTTTGAGTTTCATACAGTACCGGTACAGCAGTAGGCCTAGTGTGATACAGTACTGCAGTACTACTGAGTAGTAATATAAATAAGGCAGTGATTTTTCATGTCCCTTTATTTGACTTTTTTTGTCCTCCTTTTTTTACGAATTGTGCATAATGACATTTGTTGTCCTTTTAATGACTTTTGTTGTCCTTTTAATGACTTTTTATGTACATGTATTTCTTCAAACTGTCAGACTACTGATTTCTAGACTGTCAGACAGTTCATTTCAACATGCCTATGCCAAAACATTCAAAATTTGTTGATTTCTGGTCTGTCGGACAGTTTAATGTTTAATGTTTAATGTTTTAACGTAATTTCGACACAGAGAAGCATGCACAAATACATAATAATAATAATAGAAAACCTAGTTATTGTATCATATAATTGAGTATGAAACGTAAGTGTGCAGTGAAACTCTGTGAAGATGGCAGCTGATCGGGTAGACCCATTATTACAACCACCAAGTTCACATAGTTTAACATTTACATACGATTATATAGAGCTAAGGATAGAAAATGCATATTAATTTACAGATACAAAGCTACATACAGACATACATAGTAACAAGACATTAGCATATATAGTAACATACATTAGCATATATAGTAACATACATTAGCATACATATAAATCCTACAGTAGGCCTAGTAAAGAAATTTAAAAACTACTGTATGGCACACATACTGTACATTAGAAATAGAAAATATAAAAACTGGATATGAGGATTTTAATTCGGCCAAATTAATTTTAATTTTAATTCGGCCCTTAACATGATATTGAGGATTGGGAAAGTGAAAGAAAATTTGTAAGCTCTTTTTTGAATGAGAGGAAGCTTGCTGATTGGCGTATGGCTATTGGGATATTATTCCATACCGTTGGTGCCTGTACACTGATTGCTTGTTTTGCAATTTGCAGTCTTTTGCGAGGAATGTCACAGTTATTGTTTGTAGAGTTTCGTGTCTGGTGGTCATGGATAGATGTTGTAAATCTTAGTAGTGATGGAAACAAGTCAGTGGGAAGTATGTTGTGAGTATATTTGTAACATAAAGATCCCACTTCCTTTATAAAAATTGACTGTATTGTTAGTGGGTTAAAGTTGATGTTGCCCCTAGATATGACAATTTGTTTGGCCCTTTGCTGTAGACGGTGAAGAGTTCCTATAGTCGCTGTCGGGTTGTCTCTATTATGATGCCTACGTTTTCTTTTGTATGGCCGGTTTGATGCAGTATTGTTGGTTGGTAAAGGTACTGAATATGAGCTTCCACCTTGAAAGGCCCAGATAGCATTACAGTAATGAAGGTATGGGTTTATTATGGTATGGTAGAGTGTAGTCAGAACGTGTGGTGTTGTGAAATTTTTTACCTTGTTCAGGATACCTATGTTTCTGCTTAGTTTAATGCGAATGTTTTGATAGTGCGATTTCCATGTTAATCTTTCATCAATGAGGACACCTAGAAATTTGATAACTTTGTGTTGTTCAATTTGTGTACCATTGATGTTAATGGCATTTTTACCAGTTTTAAGTAGGTTTTCTTGTTTATTATTTGTCCTGAATATTATATAGTTACATTTTTTAGTATTTAGTGATAGTCTGTTTATTTTGAACCAAACTGAAAGTTTTTCCAGTTGGATATTTACTTCTGTTATCATTTGCTGCAAATCATTGTCGCTAGTTAATATATTTGTATCATCGGCAAATAATATAAATTTTAATTTTTCGGAGACATTGACAATATCGTTACAGTAAACAATGAAATGGAGGGGACTTAGTAGCGATCCCTGGGGTAATCCTATATTAAGTTTTCGCTTCGTTGATTGATCGGATCCTATTGCAACAAATTGTTCTCTATCAGTAAGATAGTCTGTAATCCAAGCGAGAGCTTCTGATCGTATTCCATAGTGGTGTAATTTTTGTAGTAAGATGTTATGGTTAACAGTGTCAAAGGCTTTAGATAAGTCAAGAGATACTGCTATTGTAAATTCACCATTGTCCATAGCTGTTGCTATGTTCTCAACTATAGATACTGTAGTACAGTAGTGCATGTACTGTCGAGCGTTTGTTTCTAAAACCGTATTGTGCGGATGTTAATATGGCTTGTTTAAATAGATAGTCGCTCAGTTGTGAGTAAACAATTTTTTCGAGAATTTTGGAGAAATACGGTAAAACGGATATAGGTCTGAAATTTTCAACTAATGTTCTATTGTCAGCCTTGTATATTGGGGTAACACGGGCTGTTTTCATTTTGTCTGGCACAATTCCACAACTTAGAGACAGGTTTATAATATGTGTAAGTGGGTTGGCTATAATACCGATGTTAGGTTGTATCGTATTTGCAGGGAGACAATCATAACCTGGGCTGGTATTTTTATTAAGCGATTTTGCAGTTAATATTGTTTCAGCTGGGAAGATAGAGGTGAAACATGTTATGTAGTTCTGATTGTTTAGTGGTGTTAAGTAATCTAGAGGTGAGCCTGGAATAGTCTGTATTTCTGAATCTTTTTTCTTGCCTATGTTTGTAAAGAAATCGTTAAATGCGTTTGCTATATCAGTTGGTTTCGTGTATGTGCGGGAGTTGTGTGTGATCATAGTAGGGGCTGTACGTTCTTTCGATTTGTGTATTAGGGTGCTTATTTCTCTCCAAACGCTGCGAATGTTGTTTTTTTTCAAGTCTAGTACCTTGTTGAAATGATTTTTCTTAGCTGTACGAATTATACTATCTAGTGCATTACGATAAGTCTTAAATGTTTTTAGCTTGGTTGGGGTTGGGTGTTTAATGTACTTTCCGAAGAGACGGTCTCGTTTGTGTATTGATTTTAACAGACTGTCTGTAAGCCAAGGTTTAGATGGATTTTTTATTTTTATTTTCTCTATAGGGAAGGCAGCATTAAATACTGTACTGTATTTGTCAAGGAAGCTATTATATGCATCATTAGGGTTGGTCTTTTCAAAAATATCATTCCAGTTAGTTGTTTGTAGCTCAGATTTAAAAGCATGTTGTCTATCAATGTTATGCAGCTTTCTTGTCAGAATGTATTTGGGTTTTTTTGTAGACGCAACTGTATCTATCAATGTGAAAATCGGTAAATGGTCAGATACAGATGCTATTAGTATTCCTGATTTTATGTTGGAGGAAGAGGCGTTGGTGAAAATGTTGTCGATTAATGTAGCTGAGGTATCAGTAATGCGAGTAGGCTTAGATATACAGTGTTGGTAATTGAAGGATGTCATAAAACTAAAAAAGTCAGAGGTCAAATTGTGTGTGTTGGTCTTTAGGAGGTCAACGTTGAAATCTCCCATTATAAAACATGGTTTGTCTTCTGTATTGATTTTTGTTAGTGGTGTATTTAGTGCGCTAATGGTGTCTTGTATGTTGGTGCCAGGTGGACGGTAAACAACTCCAACTATTAAATTTTTAGATTTTTCTCGAGGTATTTCTAGGAATAATACTTCAGTTGAAGTTATATTTTTAGGTAGATTTAAATCCTTACGTACTTTTACTGAAATGTCATTCTGTACATAAAGTGCTACACCTCCACCTGTTGTAGTTGAGCGGGAATTTGAGTAGAGAGTATAGTTGGGTAGCTTAAATTGTTTAGTGGTATCACTATCATCATCCTCAAGCCACGTTTCAGAGATGCCAATTAAATTAAATTTTGGGTCAATATTATCAAGGAGTTGTGTTATTTTATCAAAGTTGGCATTCAGACTTCGTGCATTGAAGTGAATAAGCGATAATTTGGGCGTTTGTTTAGTAAAATTAGAATTGAAATCGTCAGCAAAGTTATAACTGCAGTTTCGTAAGTGAGATGTGTTCGTCTCTATGTTGTGTTCTGGATTTATATTTGAGTCAAAGTCTGTTGTAGATGGTTCGGGGTCTGGTACCCTATAAGCTTCAAAGTAGAGTGCGTCTAGATAGGAGGTATCAAGGTGGGTTGGGATGCGGTAATCACGTAGTGTTAATATGTATTCTTTATCGTCTGTAATATTTAGGAATGGTAAGTTTTCAGACAAGCAATCAGGGCAGTACCAAGGTAGGGTAGAATTTTGGAAATATCTGTAATGTTTGTTGGTTAGATTAATTGAGATACATTTTAAATGGAGCCACTTTTCTCAGTAGTCACAGCATAGGGCTGATTGGTTGTTTCTAACTTCAGAGATACATAACTTGCACGGGAATTTTGGGCCTTTACAGTGGGACTTTTCATTTATGGACGCCATGTTTATGTTTACAAGAGTTATGATGAGACCAAAATGGTACCAGGATGCAGGCGCAGGGCATCTGGTGTACTTAGCGTGGGTTTGATTGCATGCATGCACAAATAAATCAATGTAATAATAATAAAAAAAAAACAAGAACAAAATTACGAATGCACAATGTATATATTATACTGTACTATGGATAGTGCATATCTATAAAATCTATGATTTATAATATACACTGCATGCAATGGTCTAAGTATATTGACATGGATATGCATTATTGTCGTGGCAAAATAAGTGCAAAATATGCTAGTAAATAACTGGGTAACAAACTGACATCTTGTATTGCAATAACTGTTCGCGCTTTCAGACCTTTGGCAGTTTAACCCACCAAATCAAGATGTCTTCTAGATATTAAATCTGCTTTTAGTCTATGACAAGTATTTGATTCACTACACTAGTCGAAACCAATCCGTGCGCGACCATTCACCCGCTGGATATTCCCGGGAGATTGGGTTCGACGGTTTAATTTTTATTGCTATGTAAGCCTAATGTATTATTCGACTGACAGTATTATATAATCTCTGACAATATTATTCACCTTCGGTAATATTAACAGTTCCTTTAGGACGTGGCGCTTTATCTATATAAACAGAGTTATGACTTAAACTACTCACAACGATATGGCTTAATTATAATCCACATATATGACGCATTCTTTAGGAATTGCTTCTTTAACAGACTCACTCATACACTATGCTGCACAATACTGCACACTAATCTGCCAATCTTCACTGATTTTAGTCACATATAAAAGGAACACAGGCTGACTCATGTAGGGTCTATCAAATAACATTAGATTCACTTCAAACCACTTTAACATAAGTCACAATCGTTATTGGTAACCTTTCTCTCTTACCTTCGGTATATCAAGAATATTGGGTTGCGGGGTTATTTATCGTTATTCCAAATATAATAATTCATCAACCATATTATGAAGAACTGACAGTAAATAGCAGTATCAAACAACAACTGAACAGTTAGGTAGATCGGTACATCAGTACCGGTATGTCAGCAGTGAGATATTTACAGTGAGATATTCAAGTAGTTTGTTAAAGGATATATGCCCTTTATAATTAAACCTACTAGTGTACGACTAAAAAGCAGTACAGCACAAAAATACTTCCATTCCAAGCCGTTCTTTCTTAGGCTCAGGACTGAATGTAAACACTGCACATAGGCATTGCGTCATTTCTCGGAAATTTTCTGTACAAGGAGCCACAAAAACGCTCTAATTGGCTGACTGAACTGAGAGACGCCGTAGAACAAAGGAAATCAACACGTATGAATGTCAGCTGTTAACCGTAGTCATAGTAACTACTGTTCAAGAGTAGCTATCACCCCTTTGCGTCACGAATTGCCATAGAATCATAAAATATGCCTTTCACAGTACACATACGGAGGAAATAGGTCTTAGATCCTCTAAAAACACCGATACA
Organism: Nemertoderma westbladi; assembly: GCA_032718475.1. Lineage (NCBI taxonomy): Eukaryota > Metazoa > Xenacoelomorpha > Nemertodermatida > Nemertodermatidae > Nemertoderma > Nemertoderma westbladi. The sequence goes on from JAUCBJ010007425.1 coordinate 14,291, forward strand.
GCAATAATACGGTCTCTTACACTTATTAAATCAACTACAGAGTATTTTAATGTAAAAGATAATAAAAATAACGGGGCAATTCAGCAAAGGCTTTTACACCGCTCCCAGAAAATGGGATTTTCAGTCTATAAAATATAAAAATCACAGTTTCTAAAACATAAAGATACTCTAAACAGTTAGTCTTTCTTACGCAGACGGCGTTTACGCAGTTTTTTGAGGCTAGCAAGAGTCTTTTTCTCTTTGGGGGGAGCCACTTTACTAGGAGGGCCATAACTCCTGGGTGAAGGGTGCAATATGATTGCATCAGAAGGTGTAGGATTGTGGTCGAGGTATCTGCCGTTTCGATATGCTTCTCCTCGAGCTGATTTTCCTCCGCTCGTAGCTGGATACGTTCATCCAAAAACTCTCGCAGAGAATAGGATCGTCCAAGTTCGATAACTTCTTAGAGATTCGGGATTTCCCAATCGAATTGAGATAAGGCCAATTCGTTTATCGATTGGACTCACTGTTATAACTTACGTTTATCTGAACAAACGCAGGTTTCCTCCCCGATCTTTATAAAATAGCGTTTAACTCGTTTCGTACAACGCTCTCCTTCACCTTGATGAGGGGTTGTATCGCGTTAAACGTGGACGACCATACGGTTGGATAGTGATATTAGGTGTCCGCGTCACAATCCGGCTAGGTAAGATGGGCGGCTAGCTAGAAATCACTGTCGGAGTGTTACCGATTAATTGTTAGGGTAGCACTAGATCTTTGAACAGTGAATACAGTCCGCGAGGATCCGCGACACCACCAAGATCGCAGGTCTGAGGTCCAACTAAGGAATGAGGAGGTTTGACCGAGTATTCCGGGACTCTGATCGTAGGTTTACTCCAGGATCGTTCGAGCCGAGTGAGCATAGGTGATACGTCAACAAGTTTCGGTTTACGTGGATGTTTATGTCTTTCCGTTTATTAGTTGGGTCTAGGGCATTTATCGTCATAATACCAAAGACGCACGTCTGGTAGGGTAAACGCGGGTGATATTTATTTGTTGTTACAATGCTTCTATCAAGAATTCCAAATATACGTTGGAGTTACCGCGTCCATTTGTTTCTTAAGTGTCTTTTCTTTCGAGTCGATTTCGAATAGAATTTTCGCATTCGAATTTCCGTTTATGGTTCCGACTCCGCTGGGCAGGATATATAGTCGACATAGTCCGTATTGTGTAAATCGATAGGATGACAAGACCATCTTCTATCAACTCCGTCATATCTGCTATATATGAGTTTATCCATATTATAATGAGTTTATATTTAGGCGAGCGGGCGTCGCTGCCTACCCCAATCAACCCCGGACAGTACGAGATCCTCAGCGCCGATGTGTCGTCGCCGCTGTACTTTCGCCAACGACGTAGCCGCACAACGACAACGACAACCGGCACAAGTCACTCAACTGTCCGTCCCAAAGGCTTAGATGTACTTCAGGTTTCCTTGGAGAGTTAGGTTACTTTTACGATTGCGACTAGCTACTGTAAACACACCTTAGCAGTAACATTCACCTATAAACTCACAAATACCACACACACAACTTGTCACAAATTACACACACTCGGGTCATTTGTCCGTTAGTCAATGCCTTCCAGAATGTCACTGTATTATTATGTATCCTTGGATACTAGTAGTGCGCTATTTATTCCCTATGTTATTCAATGGGACAAGCTTTCTATTGTTAGTTTAACTCAATTCTAATTCTAGCGTGGTTGTTGCTATGGTGACATTATGCAAAGCTAGCGGTAGAATTAGAGTAATTCCAATGCATACAGATCTGGGATGTTATTTAATAGGAATTCTTTAATAGTCAATGTCCTGTTTATACATGACTTTAAGAATTTTATCGGCTATTAACTATGTTTGGGAGACTTTCACACTCTCATACGCATGATAAGATAAATCTCCGCTCCCTTGATCTATTAATTAATGGAATTTTGGGAACTTTATAAATTGCGTAAAATGGCAATTTATTAAATTCATTAAAAGGCATGAATTTAAATTTATTCCCTGAAATTTTATTATTTGATAATTAAATGGACATATTTTGATTCTAGAACATGTCTAGGGACACAAGATCCTTAATTCTAAGAAATTGTCTCTTTAAGAATATCGGTAAATGCTACGATATCTTAATTGACTAGAATTGTTGAAGGATCTGGATTTTACAGATTTTGACTTATTTGATTTGTAAATATTAACTAATTAATATTTGAGATGGGCACCGATTTATTCCAGAACTTGTCTGGGGACGTTAACCACTGATTCTATAATTTGTCTTTCAAGTATATCGGTGGGTGCCACGATATCTTAATCGACTAGAATTACAGATGGTCAAAGGGTTTAACAGATTTATTTTGCGTTATACGCTACTGTTAAAGGGACATCACGCTACTATATGTATTATTTAATATACGGTATGAGAGCAATATCGCACGAAGCAATGTCAGTGTGAAGAGGCAAGTCGTTTCCAAGGTCTACCCAGAGCTTGGTTTAGCCGAGACACGAGGATCTGAACTTTGCATTCCTAATACTCTGCCTACCAATAATACTTAAATATAGTAGTGGCTTTATTGTACTTTAATAAGTACAGACATTTCATCTTACTGTAGTTACGTATTTATAATATAATACGGACAGTAAGGAAAGAGAAAAATAATTATTTCTTCGCCGTCGCACTAAATATAATATAAGTAAGTATGTACGTAATAAACACGAATATATTGCACTATTCTACAAAATAATCGCTAAATAATATTCTACTAAATTAAATAAAACGATTATAATAAAATTACATAGTAATACATACATAAATATAAAAATAATAAAATAATATAAAATAATAGAGTCACACACCCACTCCATATGTTGTTACGTTATGGAGTCCCTAGATGTTTGAAGGATTAGGGAGGTGGTCGTGGGAAGAGAATCTTGCCTTCCACAGTTTCCGGAGAGTCCTCCATTCCCTTCCGATAAACACAAACGACCGACTGGGTGATTGAGTCGCTGCATCCTGAATACAATTCCAGGTTTCCTCTTCGTCCTGGAATAGTGACGATAGAAACATCGCTCAAAGTATATGACGGCGTCACAAAGCCGATTCCAGGAGCTATAGTGGTCCGTCGCTCTCTGCAGGAGAGGTGAGAGTCCCTGCGAGACGTCTGATGTTCCAGAGCTCCAATCGCTCTCTCTGATCTTCATGAAGGATCCACTCGCGGAGGGGAGGCCCAGATCCACGGCGTCGTCCCTGGCAACATGTAATACCGACAGATCTATCCCGGGTTCAAATAACTCCGATCCACCCGTCCGGGTTTCAGGTTCGACTTTCTCCGCTCCCTTGGCTGGTCTAATCTCAGTCGGAGTAAGATGGGGAGGCCATTCATTCTCCTTACTCAGGAAGTCGGGTTCACCTAACCGGTCTATAGTATCTGTCAGTTCTTGAGGAGTTGCTCCTCTGGAAGCGATGTCCGTTGGATTAAACTTCTTGGGGCAATATCTCCATTGATCTACATTGGAGCTAAGATTGTCATTATCTGAGGAGTGTGGTGTTCCCTCAGTTGGGTCGTCTCCCTCACTAGTATCGTCTTCCCATTCACTCACCTGGCAGACACGATCTTGAAGCAGTCTTTCCCTGAGCGTTCTACGGGAAGGTCCAGTAAGGTACCAACCTACTCTAGTTCTTACCGCATAGGTCTGTAGGGGCTGCGGTTGAGCAGGCCGTTTCTCTAATGTCTCCAGCGCCTCATGCGCGTTTTGGCCGATGAGTATTTGCACTCCAGGGTAATCAGTCTGGAATCGAGGTATGTTAAGATGTTGGATGCTCTCATCCTCGTCCCAATTATAAAGGTCTGCTTGAGTAGTAGCGAAGTTCTTTATAGCCACCATTTTCACTGACCTTATGCTATGTTCTCCTAGTTCGTCTTGTGGGGTGGACAACGCGCCTACATAATAATCAGCTGTTATTGTAGATTTCCAAACTTGCATAATGCCTGACATGTTGAGCTTAGTTTGGAACTTGGGTTGTCCAGCAAATATATCTTCGGCTAGCTCTTTATCGATGAATGTTCCTGTGCTGCCGGAGTCCAGGAGGGCGTTCACTACATAACTCCGTTTAGGTCCGTGCACCCTTACCTGCACCACAGGAAACTCTCGGATTCCTATATTGGAAGTTGGCGCTTTCCAAGATGGTTGTTGATCGGAAGTAGTTAAGGTAAGGTCGCTGTCTGTGTCTTTCTCATGTACGAGTGCTCGATACACTGCGGTGGTGTTTATTAGGTAACAGGATTCGTTTTGGTCGGAGAACTCGTCCGTATAGAATCCTTCCATCTCAGATTGATCAGTGTCGTTCACATCACTGAATTGGACATGTAGTTCGGACTCACTTACCTGACTCGGGCTGTTTCGTTCGAATTCCGTGTGCAACAAGATATGATGTTTTGCGCCGCACTTTGCACACCTTGCGTCGGAGTTACAGGTTCGCCGTTGGTGTCCTCGTCTGAGGCAATTATAACACAACCGCTTATCCCACATGACTTCACGTCTATCCTTTAGTGATTTCCTCAGGAATTTATCACACGCATTTAAACGGTGGGGCCCGTCGCACAGCACACATTTTGGTTTGATGTTACTTACCTTGTTTTGAGTCACATTGTGTACACTTGCCTTTTCTTCGGGTTTTCTCACCTGAATTCTCTTGGGAGACGTGGGAGGAGTTTTTCTTACCTGTTCCCTCCTGTCATTGGGTTGAGACTTGGATTTACTTACCTGATCTTTAGGCATTTTATTGACATAAGATCTGTCAGTGTCTTTCCCGCTGTCCTCTCCTTGAGAAGTTTGGCTTTCACCGTCGTCGGTATAACATACTGGTGTTACCCTTCTCCTAGAAACGGGTTTCTCACTTACCTTGTTTTCCAGTGTCTTCTCTCTGGACTGTCTTAGGAGCTGTAATTTCACTTCTCCATCTAAGAATGACATGAGATCAGCCATGGTAGGGTCTCGTTGTTGTTGTTCCATCATATATAACACCTTCTTATCCCAGCGTGTACCTACTCCACCCTTCGGTAAAGTAGAAGCCACTGCTCTAATAACCATAGCACTCTGATACTCATGAGACTTACCTAGCCAATCTAATTGTCTGCAGATCTCCTGAATTTCATCGGAAAACTCTATAATCCCGCTGCTAATAAACTTTCGGGGCGCTACCAACTTTGCATACAAATACCCAGCTATGTTATTCCTATTACCATACCTGATGTTTAGTGTATCCCAAACTTGTCTTAATCCGTCTGGATGTCCAATAAACCTTAACGCCATTAACTTGGGAGATCCTTCCAAGCACTCGATGAGGTATCTAAGTTTTTCTCCATTAGATAGTACAGAGTTCTGTATGTTATCTTTGTAATATTCATTAAAAGGTAACCATTTCATCTCATCTCCATTGAACTTGACGATCTCTCCAACCTTTACCGCTTGCCGGGCTTCGGTTCTAGCCATTTGACGCGTAAAACTTTCTTGGGCCATCGTGCTATTTAATATCAAGTTATCGGTATATAAATTCCTCGGATTATGATCAGTTCCATAGGGAATATCATTACAAACAGGTCTATAATTACCCTTAATAGGGTTCACTATAGGAGTTTCTACTTCGCTAGCAGTATAAATGCGTGTAGGCTCCACACCTTGCGCATGCAATACTTCAGACCTAACGGGTTGACACATTGTTACAGAGGGTGGTGGTATACCTCTTTGAGTATTTACTAATTTATCGCGCTCTAGCGCGATACTTTGCTGCACTTCTTGCAACTCTAGTCTACTTTCCCTTACTGTGCCCTTGAATTGCTGGACAGTCTCCTGCATCTGCCCGAGCAGGATATCCATCCCCCGCCGTCTCTCGTCCACCCATTCGACCGCCGAAGCGGGAGTCGCCAACGTTGTAGCGGGCGGACGAGGGACAACGGGCGACAAATTGTGAATATTTCGCTCGGGGTCCAGGACCTGAACTGTCTCTTGGGCAGTTCTGCGGGGCACAGGTAGCTTAGTGCTATGCAGAGGGAATTTATAGGTAGTTTCAGGGAGCACATGTGTGTCTATCACCGAAGGGGTGATTTCAAGAACAGGCCTAATTATTTCAGGCTCATCTACTATAGTAGGGAGTCTTTCTATTTTAATTATTTGGTCTGTGGGCTCTGTACTACCTAAGTTGGTGTTATTTAGTTGCCTTCTAACAGCTGGAGGCAAATCAGGCAATTTCTGACGGTGGAATGTTCTTTTACGTCTACTTGGACGAGATCTATTTCCCTTGCCTTCAGTATCGGTGGTATCGCCTTCCTCAGATGATGTATACCCCTGTCTCTTGGGAGTAGATCGACTCATCATCTGCATATTGCTCGCTGTTAACTGTTTATTGAAGTTGTCTTGCCTCTCTTGAAGATTTTCCAACTCTAGTTGGGTTGCCTCTTCAGATGCCCTCCGTTCTGCTTCTGCCACTGCCTCTGCTGTTTTTCTTTCGGCTTCTGCCGCTGCCACTGCTGCTGCCGCTTTCCTTTCCGCTTCGGCCTCTGCCACTGCTGCTGCTGCTTTCCTTTCCGCTTCGGCCTCTGCTGCTGCTGCTTTCCTTTCCGCTTCGGCCTCTGCTGCCTTTCTTTCCGCTTCTGCCTCTGCCACTGCTGCTGCTGCCTTTCTTTCCGCTTCTGCCTCTGCCACTGCTGCTGCCACTGCCGCTGCCTTTCTATCTTCTATACGTTTTTTCTTTACTTGTTCTTCTTGGTCTCTAGCGATGCGGAGTTGTTCATCGAATTTAGCTTGGTTCGCCGCTAACCTATCCACATCAATTGCATCCAACACACGCTGGGCTCCTTCACTATTAGGGCTAAGCCCATCTAGTCTTCTCCTCAACTCTTCATCACCTACGAAACGCTGATAGTCTGACAGATAGATGTCAATGGCATCCCTCTTATGCGGTTTCTCTGCCGTCGCTTCACTTTCCACTTGGGAAAAAGTAGCGTCTGTTGATTCTCCATGGGTTGAGCGCTCCTCCAACTGAGCTTTCCACTGAGCTGCTCCTTGAACCTGGCGACTCACCCATTGAAACCAAGTCTTTACGGCAACTTGCAACGACGTGTCTTGCCTTCTTTTAGAAGCCTCCTCAAAGGCGGATAAGATTAGCCTAATCCGCAGAACTCTTTCTCTAACTTGATAAAGCAGCGATCCCTGCTCTTGAGGTCCTTGAGGTTGTTGAAAAAGTTGCTTTTCTATTCGCTCCATAGAGCTGAAGAATCCCTGTGCGTATCCGGCTGCGGACCTCTTCCACATAGCTGGATCGATGGTTTCCTTGGCTACTCCCATCCGGTGTATGTCTTCCCAGGCAGCTTCTGATAAATCAAACGGGAGTCCGGGTCCGGGGAAGTTCCATTGCGACTCGACAATAGACTTCAGTTCTTCACTAGTGTAGCCCGCGTAGCTATCTCTAGTTGACCGTTGACTTCTCGCCCAATCGATCTGGTGTTCTTCCACCGCGATCAATAACCCAGCGAGCACGGCTGCAGGAAGGATGAGAAGGGGATCCGTATAAACCGCATCCGTCATCTCTGCTCCGCTCTCGGGTGTCAGCTCTACAGTATCCTCACTACTGGAGCTGCTGGGCCGCTGAGGAATAAGTTCTTGACTAGCGGGTTGTTGCTGTTCCGCTGCTTGTTGGTCCCGCTTGACCTGAGCTCGAGTGCCTATGATAGACCTACGATGTTGGACTAGCCTAGGTTCTGTTATTACTACTGGAGGGATGACCTTCCTCACAGTGGGAGGTGAACTGGATTTACGACCAGACGTTTGTACGTCTCTATCTGAGTCGCAGATAGTGACATCTAATAAACTGTCTGACAGGTTCTGCTTAGTATCAGACATGACTATGTATACCGTTGAATGTCTACTGCTGTATTACAGTCTGAGTAAGTCTAATAACTCAGTATTAACTGCTAGCCTAGTAATTAATTACCGGTACTGCTACTCAGTGTAGCGTGATATATATATAATATATTAGAATACCGGTATACTTATAGTATATATAACTATATAAGTATTATTGCAGACTAGGTTTATCACAGAATACCGGTATAATTTTAGCACAAATATATATAAATATATAATAGGCCTATCGGAATACCGGTATACAGCTTACAGTTCATAGGATATATAATTCTGAAATAGAATTAATTATAAGTACCGGTATAATTTCAGCCTAGATTTATAGAAATAAAGATAATAGGCCTATCGTAAATACCGGTATATCAATTATTTCAAATAATTGAATTTCTGTTACTTTTGGGTTACTTTGTTACTTTACTTACTTTATTACCGTTATTTGAGCAGTAATCCAACTGATATTGAGACCTAATGGTTGTATGGTAGGCCTACGATTTATAAATCGTTAGATTTGATTTATAATATATATATACCCGTTTTAATGGGTTTTGTCAATGTTTGAAATAAATGTTATTATTTCTGGGGAGTAATCACTACACAAAGCGGTGCGCTTTCAGTGAAGTGTTACGTACAGGACACTAAAACAAATAATACTAATTTACCTAAGTTACTTAATACTACAAATTACGTACAATTCGGGTGAGATTACAATCTCTAAATAAACACCAAAATTTTACAAAAACACAAATACGAATTTTTAGGGTAATTTTACAAGAAGTCTACAAACCAGCCTAACAAAGGGTTAGAAAACTGATTATTACAGCGGACAGGGTACTACGGTATTTGAAATAATAAGTAGTAGTAAATACACTGCGTTGTCTAGATAGGAAAATACCACCGCCTGACGACCTATAGCTGTATCGCTATAGGTTCTACGTTATGTATCACGGAGTGTTCCTACCTAGAAGTTAATAGAGCTAATCGAATGTGCCTATCAACCACTTTACAACACAGATATAATGTCTACAATAATTACTTCGGAAAGTACTATACACTAAACCCTAAATTAGGTACGAGTACTTGTATAACAAATAATCAGTAGTTAAATATACTTGAACAGCTAAAAGAACCACGGCATCTGCTGGAGTGACCGATGCACAAAATCACCAGTCTTTACCTACGCCGAGCAGCCCGTGTAGTACCGAGGTTAATTTAACTATAGCGGTATGTATAACAAACACAATTACTGTAGGAACAAACTTGGGGACTTGAATGTTGCGAATAATCGCATAAACTCTGAATAATAAATATTACGCTACGCGTACAAACTACTCAAACAAAATACAGACCGAACACTGACAGACTACTATCAAGCCTAAACAAACTACGGTATATGCAGACTCCGAAATGATTAGGGAGTATGCGCTCTAACCCAGTAGTGCGACTTATTCTTTAGTTGGGGGATTACCTTACAGCGTTCGCTGCCCCTACTGCCTAATCGTACTTAATCGGACAGATGATCTACACACGCGGCAATCCGTTCAGACCTAATAACAGCCAGACAACTATCCAGCCTACAAATTATCTAAATAAAATTATACGCTACCCGTACAGACTTACACAAACAGAGTACAGACTAAACGATGGCAGACTACTCTCAAGCCTAAATAAACTACAGGACATGCAGACTCCGAAATGATTAGGGAGTATGCGCTCTAACCCAGTAGTGCGACTTATTCTTTAGTTGGGGGTTTACCTTACAGCGTTGCTGCCCCTACTTCCTAACCGTACTTAATCGGACAAGTGCTCTACACACACTGCAATTCGTTCGGACTTAACAGCAATCAGACAACAGCTCAGCCTACAAATTGTCTGTACAATCTGATCAGGTTTACACGCCTTCTGTTCAATACTGGCCTACAAATAAATAAAACTGACAGAAATAGGCCTAAGTAAAATCCCAATAAAAACCAGGCGTCCCCGATTAATTATTAAGACCTACCGGCATATATAATCAAATCGAATAATACTGCTGTACTTATACGGAAGTAAGTACCGGTCCGGATGATCAGGCAGTCAGGCCTACTGGTTACCGGTCGACCGATACTTTCGACTTTATTGCTTACTGCAATAAAGAAGCTATATCCTTTAATGTTCGCGCTTTCAGACCTTTGGCAGTTTAACCCACCAAATCAAGATGTCTTCTAGATATTAAATCTGCTTTTAGTCTATGACAAGTATTTGATTCACTACACTAGTCGAAACCAATCCGTGCGCGACCATTCACCCGCTGGATATTCCCGGGAGATTGGGTTCGACGGTTTAATTTTTATTGCTATGTAAGCCTAATGTATTATTCGACTGACAGTATTATATAATCTCTGACAATATTATTCACCTTCGGTAATATTAACAGTTCCTTTAGGACGTGGCGCTTTATCTATATAAACAGAGTTATGACTTAAACTACTCACAACGATATGGCTTAATTATAATCCACATATATGACGCATTCTTTAGGAATTGCTTCTTTAACAGACTCACTCATACACTATGCTGCACAATACTGCACACTAATCTGCCAATCTTCACTGATTTTAGTCACATATAAAAGGAACACAGGCTGACTCATGTAGGGTCTATCAAATAACATTAGATTCACTTCAAACCACTTTAACATAAGTCACAATCGTTATTGGTAACCTTTCTCTCTTACCTTCGGTATATCAAGAATATTGGGTTGCGGGGTTATTTATCGTTATTCCAAATATAATAATTCATCAACCATATTATGAAGAACTGACAGTAAATAGCAGTATCAAACAACAACTGAACAGTTAGGTAGATCGGTACATCAGTACCGGTATGTCAGCAGTGAGATATTTACAGTGAGATATTCAAGTAGTTTGTTAAAGGATATATGCCCTTTATAATTAAACCTACTAGTGTACGACTAAAAAGCAGTACAGCACAAAAATACTTCCAAGCCGTTCTTTCTTAGGCTCAGGACTGAATGTAAACACTGCACATAGGCATTGCGTCATTTCTCGGAAATTTTCTGTACAAGGAGCCACAAAAACGCTCTAATTGGCTGACTGAACTGAGAGACGCCGTAGAACAAAGGAAATCAACACGTATGAATGTCAGCTGTTAACCGTAGTCATAGTAACTACTGTTCAAGAGTAGCTATCACCCCTTTGCGTCACGAATTGCCATAGAATCATAAAATATGCCTTTCACAGTACACATACGGAGGAAATAGGTCTTAGATCCTCTAAAAACACCGATACAGCAATAATACGGTCTCTTACACTTATTAAATCAACTACAGAGTATTTTAATGTAAAAGATAATAAAAATAACGGGGCAATTCAGCAAAGGCTTTTACAATAACACATACCCAACAGGTTTAAATTTAGTACCGGTATGCATTGTTTGTCCATTGTCGCGCGTCGCGCCAAACATAAGTGGAAATGAGTCATCGGTAGTAAATAGCTGGGTAACAAAAACACAAACAAACATAAAATACTGGTAATGCATACCTAACAATTGTCTGAGTATATAGTGCGTATATATGATGGTTGGTAGTAAATTAACTGGTATCAAGAGCAGTTGATATCAAAAATTGAAACTGTGAGATAATAAGCACTTTAGTACATGTATGTAAGGCTAAATGCATGCATAAATACTGTATAAAATAATATGAGAATACTGTTGTGTTGTTAAGATAGTGGTATAGATAATATGTAGCACATAAATATATCGGTACTTGATGTACAATGTGTATAGTTAGAATAGTTTGCTGAATATATAAAAACAGTACAGACACAAAATTAAAAGTTAATAAAAAGAAACTACTGATGCCATTTTGGGGCTATGATATATAGTTATTTCCTATGTCCCTGTTGGGGTTGGATTTTCTTACCTCTAATGTTTTCGTTTGACTTATTTGCTTGTATCAGGTGCGATTTGCGATTTGCGTTGGTTTCACTATGCCTGTGCCAAAACATTCCATGGTTCCATCATTTATAGACTATGAGATAGATTTCCATATGCGCCTGTGGTAAAAGACTCTAAATTTAATAGTTTGTGGTTGTTGTCGATAATCGGTTACCACATGACATAGCAAAACACTCATTTTATAGCCAAAAACAATTACTAATTGATGGAAAGGAGCAGGTTAAGGCCGGATTTTCTAACCAAAACAATAAACAGTCACTTTTCCAAATGAAGGAAAGCTGCAGGTTACAGAGACGGGAATTTCTAACAAAAACAATAAACGATAACATATTACCAATTGAGAGAAAGGAGCAGGTTACAGAGGCAGGATTTCCTAACCAAAACAATAAACGATTACTTAACTAATTGAGGGAAAGGAGCAGGTCACAAAGGCGGGCCGTACATACAGTAGGTAAGATTAAAAATCGTAAAAATTTCAAATCCGAGCATAACGCATATCGATTATTGCTCTCCATTTGTAGCCTGGGAGTTACACACGATGACTGGATGGAGTTGGTTATCAGAGAGTGGCCATGACATGGCCGGGGGTGAGTGAGGGAGACTTGACTTTAGTATATCTATCTATCATCTCTATAGCTATCTTTCAATCATAGTTTGTACAGTATTGATTGCAAATAGATTTCGAAACGCTAGGATCGATTTTGTCGACGGAGGTCAAACATGCCAATTCTCCCAACACGTTTGGCAGAGAGAATAGGGATATTTGGCATCCTAATTTAAAGACTGTAGTGGTACTATCATACTGATGCTACACTGCTAGTGGTTGCACACGAACCATAGCGTCCTTTGACTGACCTACCGGTACCGTACTACTTTACTCACATGTAGAAGCTACGTACTAACCGATTTAGTTACTCCACTTCACTGGTGACCCAGACTCGCACAACCGCATTTTGTGCGACCATCGAACTCGCCCACATCTCCACTACTGACTGACTGATGGACGACTCAATCAGCGCCGTCGCCATTAAACTTCCCTCATTCTAGGCAGACACTGGACAACCCAGCCATCTGGTTTGCCCAAGTCGAGGCCCAGTTTCACCTCCGGCGAATAGTCGACGACTCGACGCGATACTTTCACATCGTCGCGACACTGGACCAGGCTACTGCCTCCCGCCTTCTCGACACGCTGACCGCTCAACCGGCCACTGGGAAGTACGAGGCGCTCAAGGCCCGGCTCCTCAGCACCTTCGCCCTCAGCCGACGCGAACGCGCTGCGAAGCTCCTGCACATGCGCGGGCTGGGCGATCGCAAACCATCCCAACTCATGGACGAGATGCTGGGCCTCCTCGCCGGCCACTCGCCCTGTTTGCTGTTCGAGCAGCTCTTCCTAGAGCAGCTTCCCGAGGACATCCGACTCCAGGTCTCGAACGACGCGTTCGATGACCCCCACACCCTCGCCGCCAAAGCCGACGTCTTGTGGCTGGCACAATCTGCTGGGCTCCCACAACAAGCCAGAGTCCGCGGGGTTTCTGCACCTCGGCCGCCCGCTTCCTTGAAGAACTCGGCTAAACTAAAGCCAAAAACTCTGTACTTGTCCACGGATTTGAGCCACCCCGACACCGAGCAGTTGTGCTACTATAACGCACGGTTCGGTAGCGCGGCCCAGCGGTGCCGCTCGCCCTGCTCCTTTCCGACCCCGGGCAACGCTCCGACCAGCCGTCAGTAGCGGCTGCGGCGGCTGATCAGTGTAGCCAGCAGGACCACCTGCTCTACACCTGGGACCGGAACTCCGGCCACCACTTCCTGGTGGACACAGGCGCCCAGGTCAGCGTCTTCCCGGCCACCTGCTTCGACAGGCGCTCTGGCGGGGCCGGACCTCCGCGCGGGCTGTCAACGACAGATCCGCTCCTACGGCACCCGAGTGATCCCCCTTCTCTTCGGCGGACGTCGCTACATATACAACTTCATCGTCGCCGACGTCCCCCAACCATTGCTGGGCGCGGATTTCCTCTGCGACAATTCCCTGATGGTCGATGTTAAAGGGCAACAACTAGTCGACATGGAAACCTTCCAGCCTATCCCTCTCCATTGCTCTGTCTCCACTCCAGGGAACGCGCCCTCAACTAGCGTTGGCTACAATCAACCGGGTCTACGCCGACCTCCTGGCCGAGTTTCCAACCATAACGACCCCGACATTCTCGGAGTCGTCGACCCGCCACGGTATGGAGCACCACATCGAAACAATGGGTCGGCCTGTCCATGCCCGAGCCCGCCAGCTTCCCCCTGATAAACTCGAGATCGCTCGGGAGGAGTTCCGGAAGATGGAGGCGATGGGCATCATCCGGCGCTCCGACAGCCCCTGGTCATCTCCCCTCCACATGGTGCCTAAGCCGAGCAGAGGCTGGCGGCCCTGAGGAGACTATAGGCTTCTCAATAACGCCACGACCCCAGATCGCTACCCGGTCCCCCACATCCAGGACTTCTCAGCGCGTCTCGCCAGTGCCACGATCTTCTCTAAGATCGATCCTCGTGGCCAGCTCGTCTCCTGAGGAGCACCTTAACCACCTCCACCAACTCTTCCGGCAGCTGCGAGACAATAGCCTCATCGTCAATGTGGCCAACTGTGAGTTCGGGGTGGACAGCCTCACCTTCCTTGGCCACCACATCACCCGCCACGGTGCCCAACCACTTCCAGCCAAGGTGGAGGCCATCAGCTCATTCCCTCCCCCATCCATTTATCCATTTATCGGCATGGTGACCTTCTACCACCAATTTATTCCCACAGCCGCTGCCATCATGCAACCCCTCTATGCGGTTGTTGCTGGCAGTGGCAAGGAGGTTGATTGGACGCCCAAACTCCTAGCGGCATTCAACTCTTCGAAACAGGCCCTGGCCGACGCCACCATGCTGGTCCACCCCCACTATGATGCCCCCACTGCCATCACTACCGACGCATCCGACACCGCTGTTGGTGCCGCCCTCGAGCAATGGATCAACGGGAAGTGGCAGCCACTTGCCTTCTTCAGTCGGCAGCTCCAGCCTCCCGAGAAGAAATACAGTGCCTTCGACCGCGAGCTCTTGGGCCTGTATTTAGCGATTCGTCACTTCCGCTACTTCCTCGAGGGCCTACACCGACCACAAACCACTTACCCAGGCATTCGGGAAGGTCAGTGACCCCTGGTCCCCCGTCAGCAGCGCCACCTGGCCTACGTGTCCGAATTCACGACCAACATTCGGCATATTGATGGGAAGGACAACCAGGTGGCAGATGCCCTCTCCTGTGGTTTTGTCAGGCACATATCGACCACACTCGGCCTCGACTATGTTGCCTTGTCGGCCGCTCAAACCACCGACAGCGATATTGTGGCCCTCCATGTGACTCCTGGTGGTCTAGTCTTGACTGATATCAACTTCTCGACAGATGGTGTCACCCTCCTATGCGACGTCTCAACTGGGATCGCACGCCCAGTAGTGCCCAACTCGTGGCATCGACGTGTTTTCGACATCATCCACTCCCTGTCGCACCCCTCGATCAGGGCCACTCGGAAACTCATATCCGAGAAATTCGTATTGCGTGGCCTCTCCAAGAAGGTGTCCATCTGGACCAAGTCATGTGTCTCTTGTCAGGCCTCCAAGGTCCAGCGCCACACAAAGGCCCCTCTCGAGCCCTTCAAAGTCCCTCGGCGTCGGTTTGACCACATCAACGTCGACCTGGTCAGCCCCCTACCACCATCCCAGGGGTTCACCTACCTGCTCACCATCGTTGACAGGACGACTCGCTGGCCCGAGACGATTCCCGTCACCGACTCTACCACCCCCACTTGCACTCGTGCCCTGGTTTTCCACTGGGTCATCTGGTTTGGCATCCCAGCCGAACTGACGTCCGATCGTGGTGCCCAGTTCACCTCAGAATTGTGGTCTGAATTGAACCGTCTCCTCAGTATTAACCTCCACCGGACGACCGCCTATCACCCGCAGGCCAACGGTCTGGTGGAGAGGTTTCACCGGTCCCTCAAGGCCTCCCTCCGGTCCCGACTCTCCGGACCCAACTGGGTTGATGAACTCCCGTGGGCCCTCCTCGGCTACCGGACAGCCCCCAAGGAGGACCTCCACAGCTCATCGGCTGAGCTGGTCTATGGCGCACCTCTGACGGTGCCTGGCGATTTCGTCGCCTCGCCCTCTGACTCGCCACACTCAACAGCCTTCCTTCCGGGCCTTCACAACCACGGCCGACAGTTCGTGCCTACACCAATATCTCGTCATGGCCAAACTGGTTCGTTGGTCCCTCCCCTCCTTACTTCTTATCCATACGTGTTTGTGCGCACTGACACACACCACGGCCCCTTACAGAGACCCTACACGGGGCCTTACAAGGTCCTGGAGCACGGGGCCAAGACCTTCAAAGTCGAGATGGGTGGCCGGCAAGAGACTATATCACCATTGACACCCTAAAGCCGGCCCATCTCAATATCGACCAACCTGTGACTGTTGCCATCCCACCGCATTGTGGTCGGCTGCGTAAACCACTGGCATCAGCCCCACCCATTCCTCCCACTCAAGGCCACCCTGTGTCTACTTCTGGTCCTTTAGTGACTCAACCCGAGTCTACAGGGCAGACATGCAGTGGACGTCTGGTCAGACGACCAGACTACTTCTACTAGTTACGGTTCTGGGGGGAGCTGTGTAGTGGTACTATCATACTGATGCTACACTGCTAGTGGTTGCACACGAACCGTAGCGTCCTTTGACTGACCTACCGGTACCGTACTACTTTACTCACTTGTACCTGTTCACGCTTTCAGACCTTTAGCAGTTTAACCTGCCAATTTTAGGTGTCCTCTTGTTTATAAATCGACTTTAGCCTATAACAAGTATTTAGTGCACATAAAGTTACATTAGCCAAAGCCAGTCTATGCGCGATCATTCACCCACTGTTAAGGGAGACTGGATTCGGATGCTTTGAAGTGATTGCGGTGCAGACCTACTGTATTATTCGATTGATCGTTACTATATAATCTCTGACAAATATATTTACTTTCGGGGAAATAATAACAGTTCCTTTAGGACGTGGCGCTTTAAGTATATAAACAGAGTTATGACTTATACTAATCACAACTAGATGGCTACTGAGTTTCGTAAATAGCGCATTCTTTAGAAGATGCTTTATTATCTGTCACACTACTGCACACTGATCTGCCGAC
The DNA here is from genome assembly GCA_032718475.1 of Nemertoderma westbladi. Classification (NCBI taxonomy): domain Eukaryota; kingdom Metazoa; phylum Xenacoelomorpha; order Nemertodermatida; family Nemertodermatidae; genus Nemertoderma; species Nemertoderma westbladi. The sequence continues at coordinate 31,403 of JAUCBJ010007425.1, forward strand.
CGTCACTGAATTTGATCATATATAAGGAGGATAGCAACTGACACATGTAGGGATTATGAAATAGCATTTAATTCACACAAAAACCACTATAATGTAAGTCGCAATTGCTACAGGTAACCGGTCCCTCTTACCTTCAGTAATCAAGAAGATTGTGGGTTTTATGATTATTTATCGGTATTCTCCAAATATAACAACATATCCATCAATATACAACAATTAATAACAGACAGTAAACAGAAGTAAAATAATGCGGTGAAAGTCAGTATGTCGGTAGGTGATCGGTAGTACCGCAGTGCAGTTTGCATTGATGCCAAGTCCAGTAGTTGAGTTGAGATAATAGATTTACGTTCCTGTAATCAAAGCCATCTAATGTTTGGCCAAAGTCTGAAACTTCTACATAAGCACAGAAGAATTCCAAGCCGATGTTCTGAGGCTCAGAAAAGGTAAACAAAGCCCGTAATGCATTGCGCGGTTTTCCGTAGGCCTCTGTACAAGACAAAATGAAAATCGCTCTGATTGGCTGAGCAGAACAAAGAGAGGTTCCACGTTTACAGTAAATCAGCTGACAGATTTCGTCATCTGAGTTCCAGTCTTTTAGAGTACTAGGCGCATTGCGGCAGAAAATGCCTTGTTATGTCCGTTAAAGCACCTACACGGTACATTGCGGAGAAAATGACTTATGTCCGCTAAAGCACCTACACGGTATATTGCGGAGAAAAATGACTTGTTATGTCCGCAAAAGCTTTTACAGTACCCATCTGTACTGCTGTATGTAGAAGCTACGTACTAACCGATTTAGTTACTCCGCTTCAAGACCATGTTCTATATAAATTTACAGCCTAATTTGCAATAATTATTGCAGTAACTGTCAGCAGACAAGCACCATTTACTTTATTATGTTAATCTTCTCCAAGTTTAACTTGAAGGTTTATTTTTCGCGTAATTCAAGGAATTCCCCATGCCGAAGATGGTTCCTTTCCGTTGCAGTTTGCCGTAACCTACCTTTTGGTTATTTTTTGTTTTATTGCCAATAATCGTTTTCTGGGTTCAAAACTAAATTTTTACAATTTACAAAGAATGAAAATTTGCCCCCTTATTTTATGTCAGGTTCATTGTAATTACTCGCATGTTTTGACTATTTATTGCACTATCCTGCCATATACTAATTTCCAGTTTTGTTTGATCTCTCAGATGGCTGCACACATCAATAGGGTTGGTGCGCGAAAAATTGTTGGGCTAGAAACAATTGAATAAGGGGTAGGAACGTGCCCTGAATCGAGTGGCGGGGTGTGTTTTTTGTAAAAACTCGATAACTCGATGAAACGAGCGGGTTTAAGTAAGTGGCAGCCAATTTTGAAAATCGGCTGTGATTGGCTGCTACCAAGGCGTTCTTTACTAAAGTTCTTTAGTAAAGAACGCCTTGAGATACCTTGAGATATTTTCGATCGATTCAAATCGAATACACATTAAATCTCAATCATTTCACACGTGGCATATATTTGAGATATTAGAGCTTTTTCGAAAATACGAATTATTGGTTTTAATTAAAAAAGTTTAAGGGTTGAAATTCTCAAACTCTGACATAATGATAGCAATCATAAATGTAATGTGAAAAAGTTAAATAAAACAGCATTGAAAAATTAATTTATCCTTTCTTTATAACGATTATAACTTTTGGGGTTCAAGTTTCCCTCACTCATCCTACTGTAGTAGCGACTAGAGTTAGCTATCACAGTGGCCATGATATGGCCTCTACTGTAGTAATAGCGACTAGAGTTACACAGGGTGACAGGAGTTAGTTATCAGAGAGTGGCCATGACATGGCCTACTGTAATAGCGACTAGAGTTACACAGGGTGACAGGAGTTAGCTATCAGAGTGGCCATGACATGGCATACTGTAGTAGCGACTAGAGTTACACAGGGTGACAGGAGTTAGTTATCAGAGAGTGGCCATGACATGGCATACTGTAGTAGCGACTAGAGTTACACAGACAGAGTGACAGGAGTTAGCTATCACAGTGGCCATGACATGGTCTACTGTAGTAATAGCGACTAGAGCTACACAGGGTGACAGGAGTTAGTTATCAGAGAGTGGCCATGACATGGCATACTGTAGTAGCGACTAGAGTTACACAGGGTGACAAGAGTTAGTTATCAGAGAGTGGCCATGACATGGCATACTGTAGTAGCGACTAGAGTTACACAGACAGAGTGACAGGAGTTAGCTATCAGAGTGGCCATGACATGGCCTACAACTCTAGTAGCGACTAGAGTTACACAGGGTGACAGGAGTTAGTTATCAGAGTGGCCATGACATGGCATACTGTAGTAGCGACTAGAGTTACACAGGGTGACAGGAGTTAGCTATCAGAGTGG